>JACFYR010000038.1:124890-166451 GCA_015708815.1 Kodamaea anthophila
ACTATATCCCAACTCAAGAGTGGAATCCCTAACACTTCTCTGTAAATCACTGCGGATAGAAACTCCTGCCGATGAAGAATTGCAGCTAGAACTGAAAGACGGCACATATCAGAGCTCTGGAAGTACAGGAGACTCTAGTATTTGCGAATTTCTCATAATTCTCCACCAACTTCTGGGTATCCGATCTATGTAAGGTTTATGACTGGTGCTGATTATCCTTTTTGTGGAGGAGACGAAATACTTCGTCTAGGAAATCTTTTAAAATCGCCAGTTGTATTGCTCTCTAGCTAAACTGGTGTAACTGGGTAGATCAGATTACTCTCTCTGAAATGAATGAGTTCTGACGAAGTATCTTCTCACTTGGGTATTCTTAACAAGATACCAATACATCAATACACAATGATCTGCCAACACCGCATTTCTGTGAGTCGAGTGAGATCAATAATAACTCAATGAGGTTATAAGTTTATTTGACTTCCGCAGTCAGTCCTATCATATCTTTTCGGTGCTCGCATATCCAGCCTATTCAGTTCCATTGATACAATATGCCAGAGAAGAAGTATAAATAGTGTGTAGCTGATAATGTTTATAGGAATAGCCAATAGGAAATGGATGCAAATATAGATGCTGCACTATATATGCTATTGCTGCACTATATATGATATTGCTACAATATAGATCCACTGGCTATATTATAGATGAGTGATGACAGTTGACTGGATCGTTGTTCGCTTACCATTTCCTGCTCATACACGAAAGCTGTTCTGTATTTCCATATTATCTATTCACTAAAGACCATGGTTTGCAATTATACCAAGGTTGTAGATATCTCCCCAGTGAGTGAGATTGAGAGATTGAGATTGAGATTGAATTGAGTGAATTGAGTGATATCAGTGGATTGAGAGATTGAGAGAATTGAATGAATTGAGTGAGTTGAGTGAGTTGGTGAATTAAGTGAATTAAGTGAATTAAGTGAATTAAGTGAATTAAGTGAATTAAGTGAATTAAGTGAATTAAGTGAATTAAGTGAATTAAGTGAATTAAGTGAATCGAGGGAATTCTGTGAATTCTGTGAATCGAGTGAATTGAGTGAATTGAGAGAATTGAGAGAATTAAGTGTGAATGAGAATCGAGTGAATTGAGAGATTTGTGTGGTTTGAGAGATTTAAGTGGTTTGAGTCGATCGAATGGATTGAGTGAATTGAGTGAATCCAGAGATTTAAGTGGTTTGAGTAGATTGAATGGATTGAGTGAGTTGAGTGAATTGAGTGAATTCAGTGAATCCAGAGATTTAAGTGGTTTGAGTAGATTGAGTGAATTGAGTAAATTGAGTGAATTTTGTGAATTGAATGAATTCAGTAGACTGAGTCGATTGCCTCAATATGGGTTATAAGTTCAAAAGAATCGTAGATGCTTAAGTTAATACTTAAACATTATCGATCTGTTCGTCTCTCCATACATCCTATCATATTCCCCTCTATTCAGTCATTCTTCTAACAATTCTTAAACAGTTAATTCAACTTCTTTATTGTGCTTCACAATACAAATAGCCCGATCCATCCTTGAGTAATGAGCGAAGCAAGTTTGACCCTTTATTAGTCATTATTCGCATTGTAAACCTTCAAGTATCAGAGCTGAATGTAATCTAAAACTGAATATCGATTGTTGAATTTTCAATACTCGCAGTACACTTCTTCGCTCGGTACACAATGGATATCATTGATAGGAGTCAATCATGATGCCCTCTTGTGTCCTATTCCTATTTTATTTAGTATTTCATATATTCTCCTACATTACTTGAGTGAGGAGAGCAGATCTGGGGACCAACAAATAGAAGTTGCCAACCGAGCATAGACAAATCGAGTAGCGAGAAATTCCGTAATGTCATTTTTTTCCTTTCATTGGAAATATTTAACGAGAAGTCTCGCTACAGTGGAATGTGAGCTCCATTATGGCTTTTTCAACATATTCACTGGAAATGTCCACAAATCTCGCTACACTAATTTGTCATACCGTTATGACTTTTTTCTTCATATATTCATTGAAATACAAATCTCGCTACACTGGAATGTGAGCTCCATTATGGCTTTTTCAACGTATTCACTGGAATATTCAACAGATCTCGCTAGACTAATTTATAAATCTGGTTGACTTTTTTTCCATATATGCACTAAAAATACCCACAATCTCGCTACACTAATTTGTGATTCGGTTATCACTTTTTTTCAACATACATTCATTGAAATACAAATCTCGCTACGCTGGATCAAATTCCAAGTCTTTTTTCCTTAAACATATACTCATTCAAAATATCCAAATCTTGCTACACTAATTTATCAATCTCGTTATGACTTTTTTCTTCATATATTCATTGAAATACAAATCTCGCTACACTAATTTGTCATTCCGTTATCACTTTTTTCTTCCATATATATTCACTAAAAATACCCACAAATCTCGCTACACTAATTTATCAATCTCGTTGACTTTTTTCCTTAAACATATACTCATTCAAAATCCACAAATCTCGCTAAGCTCGATTTGTTAATCATCATTCAGAAAAGACAAATCTCGCTACGCTCGATTTGTCTTTGTCTTTTTCTTGTATTCCCCCGGCAACCAATCACTCTTCTTCTTCTCCCCCTTCCCCTTAACCCCCCCCCTAAAATAAAACACACTGGCCCCCACGACCAAGACCCCAAAAAAGAGCTCCAAACTCAACAAACGCGGGTCCAAGAACGAAATCTCGTTGTCGGAGACCACCGCCAATTGCCCCCGCAACGGAACTGCCTTCAATTCCTCGTCGATGGCAATGTACATCTTGGGAGCAAGGACATAGTTGCCAGCCTCCACGGCCAACGGAATAGACTGCCTTAACTCCGCCAGCTGCCCTGGTTTCAACACATACGGCCCTAGGGCCAGGTCCTCCAACTTGAAGCGCGCCTCGTGTGTGTTGGGGTCCAAAAACGCCCCGCCTACCCCCACAATTGAGATGGTCGTGTCGGGCTCGTTATTGGTAGCGCGGTGGAAGATTGTCACGGTTTCGCCCGCAATGAGTTCCGCCACGTCGTAGTTGCCAATCTCCATATTGTCGAGGTGGTAGTCGATATGGAGATTGAGAACCTGCCCGGGGTCCTCAGCCGCAAGCACGCCCACCCCAAGGGTAAGTCCTAGAATGTGTGAGAGCTTCATGAAAATTAAAAACACGGCGAGGATACACAGATACAGTGAGCGAAGCAAACTGTATCTGTATGACTACTTACTCACTATTAGATCTTTTATACAGTGAGCGAAGCGAACTGTATCTGTATGACTACTTACTCGCTATTAGATCTTTCATACAGTGAGCGAAGCGAACTGTATCTGTATGGCTACTTACTCACTATTAGATCTTTTATACAGTGAGTGAAGCGAACTGTATCTGTATGACTACTTACTCACTATTGGATCTTTTATACAGTGAGCGAAGCGAACTGTATCTGTATGACTACTTACTCACTATTGGATCTTTTATACAGTGATTGACAGTATTATATATGAGACTCATTTAGTGTATTTTGTTCAGTGACTGCGGGGCTTTTGTATTTGTGGCTATTTAGTTACGTGGCAGGCTTTAAGTATTGTTTAGATAATATGAATACAATAAGGTATGTAAATTAATATGTAGTAGGTATGACTTGGCCCTGATAGAGGGATGGTTAACGGTGCCACTATAGATTGTGAATGCCAAAGAATCATGGGGAGGCTTCACCCATACCATTCTTCGCCAGGGTATGCAATGATTCAAGCGTAACAAGCATAATTCCATGATATACCCGAGCTATACGAAGGTTCATAGCTTATAAATACTGTATGCTTCGGATAGATGTAAGCCATTTTCCACTAATATCCCCCAGACCTATAAGTATAATACTCTTCTCACTGAATCAGCGGATTAATCAGATCAATTGATAATGGATGCTCAATGAACATTTTCAATGAACATATGCTCAATCAATTGCTCAATGATTGGAGTGGCGGGACCACATAAAGTGCCTTTTTTCGGTAGATCCTAGTATTTCATGTGCTTGTTCCTCTAGATAGACCATCTCTCATCGTATTGCACACCTTGGGATGACTCATTTACGTTAGTGAAATCGATCACAGCAGGGCACACCAAGCAAAAACCATTAGAGACTAATTATGCTACCTAGAAAATCCCCATAGTAAAAATCACCCAGACCTACTTTATATCACACATATCTCCTTTATCACACAGGCTACTTCATTCAGGATAAACTTACGATATATTAATTCTAGTATTCAACTCTATATTATCGACTTCACCTGCCATTTTTGATAATTTTTTGCCCCAAAATGTCATTCCTCGGCACCTGGTCTTGGGTGACTTTTCAGGTAAGGGTGGTTCTTAGATGCTCTTCCTAACAATCAGGAGTGTCTGTTGTAGTCACTTCAATGATATTTACCACACAACGTATAAGGAAAAACAAGATACAGATGGAAAACTTTAAATCATTTAAAGGGATTTCACTCTCTTTTTATTTCCTTCTCTAGTGAAGCGATTAAGGCTCGTTATCATCTAGTACTGGGCAAGTACTTTTCTTATTGAAACTAACCAGCGAGGTCCCGTCCTTTTGGCCTCGTATTCAAGTGTTTGAAAATGCATAGCTATATACAGTCAGGAGCAGATACAAGTGATGATGGAAATGAATGTATTTATCCTCGTGGTTGCTCAATTCATTTTATCAATATGCTGGTAAGATTCTGCTCCCAATTCCAATAGAAGACAAATGTATCTTATTTAAACCGTATTTATATGACCGTGTTTATACCGCTCAGCCATTTTGTAAGTCCTTCTCAATGTTAAGACTGCCAATGGCAGTCTTATTGATATTCCAAGGTTTGTTTAATGACTATTGTAGTTATCGATGTCTTCCAAATAAACTTTAGGGTGAAAATGTAATAAGGATACAGTGTTTTATCGATATCAGTGACTGACTATTCTCTTTTACAGATAACGTGCCCCATAAACATGATGTTTTCCTAAGTGGTATTCTCAAATACTCATTGATCTCTTAGACTCCAGATATGGTCTTAACAGCCTGCAAGGACTAGTAAACGATGGCCGAATATTTTCCCTGACTTCTGCAACGGAGTAATTGCCAGGCCCCAAATTACTCAAGGGTTGCCTAACACCTTTACCTCAATGTTTTAGGAGATTTCCTCTTTAAGATGCTTGAATAGAGAAAAGGTCAGGCCAAATGGGTTGGTATTCAAACGTCCAAATTAGGAAATTTGCAACCACCACCTGAAGCAGATAAATTGCAGCCACCAATCGGCCAATTTTGAACCTTCTATAAAAGGGCCTGTAGAACCTATACATCATCAAATAATGGCCGCCCAACAAACTACTTCCAACAAGTCGAAAAACGCTGACAAGGACAACAAGAGAGTCAACCCGTGGGGTGACATCCCCTACACCTGCACCATTGTATAGGCACAGAATTAGGGTGTAACTGGTATTTGGATGTTCAAGTAAGGAATCTGATAGTCATTCGCGGCTATTGATGAGAAATATGAATACACATTCTTCGATAAACAGAAAGTAGCTATTGTGAAAACACATTCATTTCGAAGTAGCTATTTTAAGGAAAAGAAACATTATTTTCGATTTAGACAGTAGCCTTGATGGTGGGAATATGGAAATACATTCTTTTCGAAATTGTAGCAGCTATGGGTAGAGAATACGGGGGGAAGATGATGGACACAATATTTAAAAGGGCCTGTATACAAACCTCCCTAAGTTGGTTAAGAATTTCCTTTTGCAGCAACTGTCAAACTGACGGGTTCGTCTTAACAGTTCCCTCTTAATGGACATCCAAAGAGTTGTGTACTTGTGTTAAATTCCGGGTAATGTTGTGAACATGGGGAATTTTAATACTCGAACTCCAAGCGAAGAGTAACAGGATAACAAATTACTCTTCGCTTGCTCAAAGTATGAAGACAGGGGATGGATGGTGCAACTAACTTCGCTTCGCTCAGTTAGTTGCTAAGATAATGAGCAAAACCCCCAATGATTTCTCCAAGCAATTATTCGCATTACTCACGTATGTCGCATCAATTATTCGCATTACTCACGTATGTCGCATCAATTATTCGCATTACTTTACAGAGTAGTTGTTTAAGAATCTCTTCCAGACTATTATATTGCACTACCCTCGCTTCGCTCAGGGTCATTGCTCAGTATCCCCAATCAATCATTTTTCATCACCTTTTGCACCACTTCCCTCAGAGTCTTCACAAATCTCACCAAACAATATTTTCACTATTAATAGTATATAGTATGTTAAATTGGTATCCTTCCATAAACGGAAGGTTACGTGGTTAACTAGTAGTTGTTCGCTTACAGAGTATGAATAAGTAATCGCCCGCCGGTTCTCACCGATGTTCAGATTGTGTATATTCGAGGATATCTGTACTATTTATGCTTTTCCAAAGCAGCCAGCAAAGCTGGTGACGGCTTTCGCCGAAACTCTATTAATCACTTAGTAATCACCTAGTTTAGAAATCCGTCTGGTATTTAGAGGAATGTTACCTTTATGGTATAAACCACCTGGGAAAGTCTGGTATTAGACAATCCCCTCCCCTGTTTCCTAGGACCGAATATTGATTGCAAAATACTGCACGTGACTACCATCCTGCACAGTATTCTGGAACATGCTGTAACACTCTTCGCTTCGCTCGGAGTAATGGCTCAGGGTCCACCAAACGGTTATTCGCATTACTCTGAGCGAAGCCATGAGTAATACGAATATATAAGGAAACAAGGATACCAATTCGTAAAAATTACTCTTCGCTTCGCTCAGAGTTAATCGCTATGAATTGGTCTCCTTATATATTCGCATTACTCTTCGCTTTGCTCAGAGTAATGGCTCAAGAATTTTAACCAAAAGGTTATTTGCATTACTCGGAGCGAAGCGAAGAGTAATTTTTACGAATTGGTATCCTTATGTATTCGTATTACTCTTCGCTTCGCTAAGAGTAAATCGCTATGAATTGGTGTCCTTATATATTAGCATTACTCTGAGCGGAGCGAAGAGTAATGGCTCAAGAATTTTAGCCCAACGGTTATTTGCATTACTCTTCGCTCAGAGTAAATTGTTACGAATTGGTCTCCTTATGTATTCGCAATTACTCTGAGCGAAGCGAAAAGTTAATTGTTATGAATTGGTCTCCTTATGTATTCGTAAATACTCTGAGTGAAGCAAAAAGTTAATTTTTACGAATCGGTATCCTTATATATTCGTATTACTCTGAGCGAAGCGAAGAGTAAATCGCTATGAATTGGTCTCCTTATATATTAGCATTACTCTTCGCTTTGCTCAGGGTAATGGCTCAAGAATTTTAGCCAAACGGTTATTCGCATCACTCTTCGCTTCGCTTAGAGTGATGCTCAGAGTGATGCTCAGAGTGATGCTCAGAGTGATGCTAAAAATTACCCAACCAAACAATCACTCTTCGCACTCTAAACAATAACATCACTCTTCACATACTCTTCGCTTCGCTCAGAGTATGCTCAGAGTATGCTCAGAGTAATTGCTCAAGGACTTTCCAAACAATCACTCTTCGCATACTCTGACCATAATATCACTCTTCGCATAACTCTGAACAATAAGCTTTACTCTTCGCTTCGCTCAGAGTAATGGCTCAAGGATTTTCCACCAAACATTACTCTTCGCATACTCTGAACAATAACATCACTCTTCGCATACTCTGACCATAACATCACTCTTCGCATAACTCTGAACAATAAGCTTTACTCTTCGCTTCGCTCAGAGTAAATCTTATTGCTCAGAGTTGCTCAGAGCGACCCCCATCAACATTCCCACCTCCTCCTCCCCCCACGTCAACCCCACCCCCAACCACCTCTCCACCACCCCCCCAAAACACCTATAAAACCTCGTAAACTCCTCTCCACTCTCCCTCACCACATCAGCCACCACCAGCGGGGCATTCAAATTCGTCAAAGCATTCTGGGCATCCAACAATGCATTGGGAACAAACTCCATCACCAAGCCATCCGCCTCCTTTACCTTTTCCACCGTAAACAAGACGTTTTCCGTGATTGGCTGGTAGAAGTCCACATCAAAGTCCTCCAAAGGACTAATCATGCGCATCACATTATAATAGTCATACAACCCACAGCCTTTAAGTAGCGCATCCAATTGAAAACTAACCAACTCTGCTGTTAATTGTGCAATTTTCTCTGTAATCTCCAAAACCTTATCATCTAACAAAGTAATTGGTAATATCTTACTCAAGAGCAAATCATAAAAGTTTGCTTTCAAAATGAGCTGCTCGCGTTTGGACTCAAACAAATGGGGATTGGCCTCGATATGGCCCAGCAATATCCGTATAGGCTCGTCCACAATGAGGCCCAAAAACTCTTGGTTTTTTTCCTGGGGCAAATTCATGACTGTTGGGGTTGTTGTTTGGTCCAACATCGGCACGATGTCTGTTAAAAACGACACGGCCCACTCGGGAGGCTGCTGGCCGCCCTGGTTCAATTCTATCTGGGCCGAGTTGCTATTTTCGATCGTAGCCAAACGGCTGCGAATTATGGAGGTGATTTTGCCCTGGCACGACCCTATGAGCAGCTGGACCGTTGCCACGAGCTCTGAACGGGGCACAAGTTTGTTAAACATGAGCACATACAACTCGAGGAGCGTGTATATTTGGTGGATGGTGCTGATTTTGCCCTCTATCGAGATGATCTGGTCGATTTTACTGCGTGTGGGTTTGGCTACGGCCCGAAGAACCTCATCCACAATGGACTCTGGCTGCGAGAAAATGGCCCCGATCGTTTCCACTTCATTCACGACCGTGGAATGCACGTAGGCAAGCAAATCGCCTATAAACCGAAGCGGATCGTGGGCCAGTGCAATTATAGGACGCAGATTGGCACTGGAACTCTCGCTCGTTTGGGCAGAAAATTCATCCACCACAGTCTTGCTCCGCTGCTGAGTGAATGTAGACACCACCTCGCTATAGGCAATGCCATTTTGGGACTTGAGGTACTGGAGACTTCGCGAAACAAGCCCCATCTTGGACGAGAGGTTGTACATGTTGCCCAACAGGCGGTTTGTGTACAGCACGATGCGCTCCACGGCGCCGGCTATGAGCAGGTTGAGCTGGGCGATGATTTTGAGCCCGAGGCGCGGGTTATCGATCGAGAGGAGCACCAGGCAGTTCTGCACCTGGGCCTCGGCACGTGACAAGACCTCGAAAAAGTCGTCGTTAATGTCGCCCTCCGCCAAGACAAATGTCTCGTACTCGTTCAAGGTGAACTGTTTACGAAAGTTGGCCAAGAGGCTGCGTTTCACCACAATCGTGCTATTTTTGCTCCGGAGCTCCCCCACCTGCTCCGAGACCAGCATACTGGCAATATAGTGGCGATCCACCAATTCGTTGGCCCTTTTGGCGAGGTCCAGGACCCGGTCCAATTCTTTTTTCACTCTCAATAGGTGCGCCACCGTAGGCTGGTACTCTTTTAAAACGGCCGAATGCGCCTTTATAACTTCTTCTTCAAAGCGCCCCTTGATTTTTTTGCGTGCTACGGCACCAACGACGCCAGCGTCGGCTATGTGGGTGTCGTTGATACCCGCACAGTACTCTCTAATTTGAGCATCGCTGAGTGGATTGTTTAGTACTCGCGAGAGTCGGTCGGATAGAGAGGACACGGGGTCGCTGGGGGTGTCTTCAACCGCGTCTTTTTTGATTAGCGAGAGCAGTGATTGGGCGTATTTCTCAGCGGCCGCTAGTTTGGGGGGGGGACGGGGGGTGGGGGATGGTAGGGGGAGGTCGATGAAGTCCATAGTAATTTTTATTCCACGCGAAGCGTGGATAAAAATTACATTCTGACGAACCAAGCGAAGCTTGGTGAGGAAGAAAAGCTACGAACCAAGTGAGCATGAACATTTCTGATACCAATGCCTTGTTCTGACGAACCAAGCGAAGCTTGGTGAGGAAGAAAAAGCTACGAACCGAGTGAGCTTGAAAAATTTCTGATACCAATTGAGGTTGGTGAGGAAACAACGTGAGAATAAAAATGATTTAAATAAAGAACTTATTTCTGACGAACTAAGCTCTCTTGGTGAGGAAACAAATAAATTTGCGAAACAAGTGACTTTGTGGGAATAAGATTTCTGATACCAATTGAGGTGAGGAAAATGAACAACAAATTTGATTATCTAACAAAGCAGCGAGCTTTCTGACGAACTAAGCTCGCTTGGTGAGGAAACAAATAAGTTGCGAAACAAGTGACTTAATAAAAATTACGGACTTATTTCTGACGAACCAATCGAAGATTGGTGAGGAAACAAATTTGCGAAACAAGTGACTTTGTGGGAATAAGATTTCTGATACCAATTGAGGCTGGTGAGAGAATGAACAACGAATTTGAAGTAAGAATTAACGAAACAGCGAGTTTGTTCGAGCCAAGAAGCTTATTTCTGATGAACCAAGTGAGCTTGAAACATTTCTGATACCAATTGAGGCTGGGGAGGAAAAAACAAACGAATTCGAAATAAAATCTAAAAAATCAAGCGAGCTTGTTCTGATGAACTAAGCTTATTTCTGACGGACCAAGAAGCTTGGTGAGGAAGAAAAAGTACGAACCAAGTGAGCTTGAAAAATTCTGATACCAATTGAGGCTGGTGAGAAAAAAACAAACGAATTTGAAATAAAATCTAACAAACCGAGCGAGTTTGTTCTGACGAACCAAGCGAAGCTTGGTGAGGAAGAAAAAGCTACGAATTAAGTGAGCTTGTGGGAATTTACAAAATTTCTGACTAACTCAACTCGCTTTGAATACAGTTAATTTCCCAAAAGATTTGAAACAAAAACTACCAGCTAGCTTGTTCTGAAGCCATCGAAGATTGAGAATACCAATTTTCGACATCCAAGCGAGTCTGTATACAAAAAAAGCTACAAACCTGAATATACGTTAATTTCCCAAACATTTGAACAAAAACCCATACCAGCGGATATACACTTCAGTAAACTTCTCTTCTTAATATCTCGGAAATATACACAATAATTAGTTAGCCAGCGTGTGATTAGAGGGTAGTATTATATGCAGTACTAATAACGTCACCCATACCCTTACACCAGCTAGCTTGGAG
This sequence comes from Kodamaea anthophila, assembly GCA_015708815.1. Classification (NCBI taxonomy): domain Eukaryota; kingdom Fungi; phylum Ascomycota; class Pichiomycetes; order Serinales; family Debaryomycetaceae; genus Kodamaea; species Kodamaea anthophila. The sequence goes on from JACFYR010000038.1 coordinate 136,074, forward strand.
ATACAAAAGCTACGAAAGAGCTTGTGAAGTACAAGAGTTACGAATCTAGCGAGCAGAAATAAATAAAGCTTCGAACGAGCTTGTGAAATACAAAAGAGCTTCGAGTTGTAGGAATACAAAATTTGAGAAAGCTTATAAGTTAGAGGCACTCACCAAACCAGGGTATTTAATTGAACCGAATAATCTTATGAATAGTAATCTTTATTATTGTTCCATTTTCTGTGAATTGACTAGCCATTAATTGAACTGGCGAATAGGAACGTTGAAGAAGGCTAGTCTATCTTTATGGACGCTTCTGATCGTGAAACAAACCTGCTCAATCTGAGGCAGAACGGCCAATAGCTGGAGAATCTGACAAGCGAGCTGAGAATACATTATCTAGAACTAGTGAGATTGAGGAGACTAACAAAGCGGCTGAGAATACAATACCCAAGTGCTGTGAGGAACATAGAATATAATATACCAAGTAGGCTTGTAGGAGAATACAAAGAGCTACCAGTGAGGTGAGGAACAAATATGCTAGACCAGTGAGGTGAGGAACAAATACTACGAACCAGCGAGCAAGTGAGAAGACTAATTTCTGACGAAGCGAGCTTGGAATACAGATGAGCTACGAACAAGCGAGATTGGATACAGATGAGCTACGAAGTGAGTGAGCTTGGAAATACAACAAACTACGAATCAAGGATCTTGAAATACTAACCACTTACTGAAAAATCACTCTGAATACATGAATAACCACTGAGAATCATTAAATAGTGATACTAATACTGATACTAATACTGAAACAATAAATAATGCATACATTGACCAAAATTAAAGTCACTACCCAGAATAGTACTGCATACTCATTGGCACCCTTCAAATAGTACTGATACTCTGTCACAACTCAATAGACTGAAAAATACTAATGTCTAGTCAATAGCAGACAAATACTAATGTACTCTAGAGTACTGGCAAATACTAATGTACTCTAGAGTACTGACAAATACTAATGTACTCTAGAGTACTGACAAATACTAATGTACTCTAGAGTACTGACAAATACTGATGTACTCTAGAGTACTGACAAATACTAATGTCTACTCTAAGCACTGAATTCACTGACTATTAATTTAGAACTACATTTTTTTAGGGCTCACTAGTGTGCTACTGTACACACCTGTGATAGAGCTCATGTTGACTGTAAATGAGTCGCATTCAAAGTAGTAAAACTAGTCAAAATAGTTAAGACTAGTGTATACTTAATAGTACTACAAAATGCTAAGACTCAGTACTAACAAAATACTGACTACAAATCCTGACTCAATAGTACTAAATGCTAAGACTACAAATACTGACTCAATAACCAGTACTTCACACTAGTCATATTAATCTACTACTAGCAATAGTTCCAACTACGTATTTTTGATATACTTTGGTTTTTTACAAAATACAGTAATCCTACGTCCGACTCACTGAGCATTCATAAAATAGTCTCAATATGAATAATGGCTACATTGAAAGACTCAGTAGCTATCTGTCATGAAGACAGCAAAAGCTCGCACTACTGAGTGTCACTAATAGTCACTATTCATTCTCAGTCACTAAAAGTCTGTAGTCGAAGTTTAATAGTCTCTGTAGTTGATATTCTTTATAGTATTTTTAATAGTATTCTTAATAGTATTCTTGATAGTATTTGTATTCTTAGTGTATTCTTAATAGTATTGGAAGGTAATACTACCGTACTACATGTAAGCTACTATTGCATGTAAGAAATATTGTCCAAGGAGTTAAGAATCCCTCCCGAAGCCCCGGGATTCATACCCCGCTTATCGTGCATTACACATCTCGACTCCTTCAGAAGATGTGTAGGTCAATATGATCTATAGCACCCCTATTGCTGCAAGTGGACCCCGCTCCACCTACAACGCCTCCGCACTTCCAGAGGAGGTTGGTTTGCTTAAATACGTACCTATGTCCTTCAAATAAAGTAAGTCAGTTAGTTCACATCCCCAACTCAGTAGTGGAATCCCTAACAAGTATTCTTTTGTGTATTCTTTAGTGCACTCTTTTAGATCCTGCATTCTCGAATACTGCAAAATAGTGCTGATTGCGATAGCCACTGGTAGACAAAAGATGGTGAACAAATCTTACCCCTGTTCGGATATGTTTTAACATACCTTTGAATTCCTAGGAAAATGGATACACAAGATATAAGAATGGACATCCACAGCGAGCGAAGCGAGCTGTGGGGTGGGCGAATTCTAATGGTGAGTTCTCATATTGCGAATTCTCGATGGCAAATTCTCATATGGCAAATTCTCATATGGATTATATGATTCTGTGTTATCACCAGAACTGAGAACAGCTGCCTCAATTCGGTCAGTTTTAATCTATACTACCGCATTCACAGGTCATTCACCACCTGACTCTGCAGATGCCAGAAGAGTACCTAATAGTATCTGTATTCTATATTCTTTTTTGCTACATGGGCAACAAGAAACGCGAACGCCAGCCTCAAGAAGCCACAGAAGCCCAAACAGATGGCAAGAAGGATGAAAAAATAGATAGGGATGGTCAGGCAGAGGATGGCCAAACAGATAAGTCTGACAAAACAGATAAGTCTGACAAAACAGATAAGGATGGCCAGGACGGCCATGCTGGCCATCCTCTGACTGACCAGGACGGCCAGCATCCTCTGACTGACCAGGACGGCCATGCTGGCCATCCTGGCCCAGGTGACGACCCCCTTGTACAGCTCAAAACGGTTACTGCCCAGCGAGACCAGATCCAGCTGAACTACGATACCCTCATGAGCAAGCTCATATCGATGAAATCGCTCTTCACCAACATGAAACAGACCGAGGTGGAGTTGGAACAGGCCAAGGAGCAGATCAAGGAGTTGGAAAAGGCGAGGGAAAAGGTGGCGGGACTCGAAAATGAGTTGAAGGTGGCAAAAACGCTCCATTTGGAGGCCACCAGTGAATGCGAGCGGCTCTCGGCCCTGCTAAACACGTGCACCAAGCAGTACGAGGCCACGGTAGACGAGCTCCAGAACGAAAAGTACGCGTTGGAGAATGAAAACGCCAAGCTCAGCCGGCGGTGCAACGAGTACAAGGTGGAGATTGGGGAGCTCGAGTTGATGCAGAACGAAATTGAGTACGAAAAGAAGAGCTTGGAGTTTAAGGTGGGGGAGATGAATGAGCGGTTGGAGGAGGAAATGAGGGTGGGAAGAGAAAAGGATGGAGAGATTGAGAGGTTGAGGAGGAGTGTGGAGGATTTGGAGAGGGAGGTACAAAATGTGAGGGCGTCACGTGATGTCGAAATTGCAAAACTCAGCGAGCAGGTGGAAAAGAATAGAGCTGATAGTGAGGCACAAAAGGCGGCGGCCAGGGCCCAGGGAGAGAAAATAGAGGCGCTTGAGGGTGAGCTAAAACAGATTGACCACCTCAAGCAGGATATCCACAACAAGCTGCTCCAGATAGGAAAGCTCAGGCAGGAGGCGATTATTTTGAACGACCACCTCACCAAGTCAATGCTGTTGTTGAAGCAGAATACAAACAGGAATACGATAGACAAGGAGTTGATATCGAATGTGCTCATTTCGTTCTTGCAGATGCCCAGGGGGGATACGAAGAAGTTTGAGAGCTTGCAGTTGATTAGTGGGTTGTTGGAGTGGAGTAATGAGCAGAAGGTGAGTGCGGGGTTGGCGGGGGAGGAAAAAAAACCAGAAAAGCAGAGTTTTGCGGGGTTGTGGATGGAGTATTTGGAGAGGGAGAGCTCCAAGTGACGAGCTCTCGCGAAGCGAGAGTGAGGAACTAGACATTATTGACGAACTCTCGCGAAGCGAGGGTGAGGATATCTAGAGGATACCTGATATTGACGAACTCTCGCGAAGCGAGAGTGAGGAATTTCTATACGAGTACCTGATATTTGACAAACTCTCGCGAAGCGAGAGTGAGGAATATCTATAGATATCTGATATTGACGAACCGCGAAGCGGTGAGGAAAATCTATACAGGAGACTAGATATTTGACGAACTCTCGCGAAGCGAGGGTGAGGAATATCTATAGATATTTGACTATTTGACGAACTCTCGCGAAGCGAGGGTGAGGGATTTCTATACGGTTACCTGATATTGACGAACCTAAGCAAAGCGAGGGTGAGGAATAACTATAGATATCTGACTATTTGACGAACTCTCGCGAAGCGAGAGTGAGGAATTACTATACAGGAGACTAGATATTTGACGAACTCTCGCGAAGCGAGGGTGAGGAATATCTAAAGAGGATACCTGATATTGACGACCGCGAAGCAATGTGGAATATCTATAGATACCTGATATTGACGAACCGCGAAGCGGTGAGGAATTTCTATACAGGAGACCTGATATTTGACGAACTCTCGCGAAGCGAGAGTGAGGAATTTCTATAGATATCTGATATTGACCGAGCAAAGCGAAGGTGAGGAATTTCTATAGAGGATACCTGATATTGACGAACCGCGAAGCGGTGAGGATACCTAGAGAATACCTGAATTTGACGAACTGCGAAGCGGTGAGGAATATCTATTCAGCAGACCTGATATTCGACGAACTCTCGCGTAGCGAGAGTGAGAAATATCTATAGATATCTGACTATTTGACGAACTCTCGCGAAGCGAGGGTGAGGAGATTCTTTAGAGGATATCTGATATAGGCGAACCGCGAAGCGGTGAGTAATATCTAGAGGCTATCTGATATTTGACGATCTCTCGCAAAGCGAGAGTGAGAATTTCTATAGAGGATATCTGATATTGACCGAGCAAACCGAGGGTGAGGAATTCCTATGGAAAATACTTGATATTTGGCGAACCGCGAAGCGGTGAGGAATATCTAACGATATCTGACTATTTGACGAACTCTCGCGAAGCGAGAGTGAGGAATTCCTGTTAATCTGGCCAACCCTCGCGAAGCGAGGTGAGAAATATCCTATAATGGCTATTTTTTGAGCTATCGCGAAGCGAGTGAGGGAGCGTGTTAGAGGCTATCTATTGAGGATATTTGACGAACCCAAGCAAAGTAGGAGAGAGTATATCTAGAGGATAACTGATATTTGACGAACTCTCGCGAAGCGAGAGTGAGAATTTCTATAGAGGAAATCTGATATTGACGAACCGCGAAGCGAGAGAGGAATTCAGACTTTATTTGACGAGCCTCGCGAAGTGAGGTGAGGAATATCCTATAACGGCTACTTTACGAACTCTCGCGAAGCGAGAGTGAGGGACCGTGTTAGAGGCCATCTATTGAGGATATTTGACAACTCTTGAGAAGCGGGTAGGGATTCCTATAAAGAATATCTGATACTCAATGAACCTTCGAAGCGAGTAAGGATTTCATCTGGCAAACTCTCGCTTCTTGAGAGTGAGGAATTTCTATAAATATCTGACTTTTTGACGAACCCAAGCAAAGCGAGAGTGAGGAATTCCTGTTATTCAGACGAACTCTCGCAAAGCAGGCGAGGAATTTCTATACGGATACCTGATATTAACGAACCGCTAAGCGGTGAGGATATCTATAGATATCTAACTATTTGACGAACTTTCGCGAAGCGAGAGTGAGGAGTTCCTCTCAATCTGACAAACCCTCGCGAAGCGAGAGTGAGGTTTTCCTATAGAGGCTCTCTGATATTTAATGAACCCTCGAAGCAGGTGAGAAATATCCTATAATGGCTACTTTACGAACTCTCGCGAAGCGAGAGTGAGGGAGCGTGATAGAGACCATCTAAAGAGGCCAGTTGACGAACTGCAAAGCGGTGAGGAATAGAGAATGCCTGATATTGACGAACCCCAAAGCGGGTAGGGGTCCTATAGAGAATACCTGATACTCAATGAACCCTCGAAGCGAGTTAGGATTTCCTCTTCATCTGACGAACTCTCGCTTCGTGAGAGAGGTGCCTTTAAAAGTCTACCTATGGAGGGTATCTGATAATTGACGAACCCAAGCAAAGCGAGGTGAGAAATTTCTATACAGGGTACCTGATATTGACGAACCTGAGCAAAGCGAGGGTGAGGAATTCCAATAGAGGATACCTGATATTAACGAACCGCGAAGGTTAGGATATCTAGAGAATACCTGGTATTAACGAACCGCGAAGGTGAGAATATCTAGAGAATACCTGAATTTGACGAACCGCGAAGGTGAGGATATCTATAGATATCTGACGCTCGGTGAGTCTAGGCATTTTAGTAAAGAGGATAATGACAATAGAATATCTAGGGGCAATGTATTTGTTTTGCTGGAATACAAGTGTCACAGCTCGAAAAAGAGTAGTGACTCAGTGAGCAAAGCGAACTGAGTTGCGAGCTGAGTTGCGAACTGGCTATACTCAAAGCATATTTCATCGAGTCTGCACAGTGAGCACTTGAACGCCAGCTTAAACGACTATGAGAGCACTGCATTAGTGATTTTGCGGTACAGCTATCGTAGCTACACCCCCGAGATCATCAGACGCAAGGGATAAATGAAAATGCTGATTTCGTCTGCAATAGTATTCATCCTACTAATTTGTGAGCACAAACCTCATTATAGTGAGATTCTTATTACTTGAAGCTCACTATTTTAACCGATATTTGACGAACTCTCGCGAAGCGAGAGTGAGGAATTCCTATAGAGGCTATCTGATATTTGACGAACCGCGAAGCGGTGAGGATATCTAGAGGATATCTGGTATTTGACGAACTCTCGCGAAGCGAGAGTGAGGAATTCCTGTTAATCTGACGAATCTCGGAAAGCGGTGGGAATTCCTATAGAGAATTCCTATTGACGAACCCAAGCATAGCAAGGTGAGGAATTCCTATAATGGCTACTTTACGAACTCTCGCGAAGCGAGAGTGAGAAATATAATATAGGCTAACTATTTGACGATCCCTCGCGAAGTGAGATTCATAATTGCTACTTTACCAACTCGCTTCGGGAGAGTTAGGATGCTATTGGAGACTATCTATAGAGGTTATCTGATATTTGGCGAACCGCGAAGCGGTGAGGAATATCTAAAGAGGATATTTACGAACTCTCGCGAAGCGAGAGTGAGGGTTCCTGTTAATCTGACGATCCCTTGCGAAGCAAGCCAGAGGATCCTATAATGGCTAGTTTTGAACTCTCGCGAAGTGGTGAGGAATTATAGGTAGACTATTTGACGAACTCGCGAAGTGGTGAGGAATTCTATACGGGATAACTGACAATTGACGAGGTAGAATATCTATTGAGGCCACTACTCGCGATGCTAGGTTCCTAGAGACTATCTATGAGGTATGAAATCGGAGACGAGAAGAGTATTAGGCAAAGTGAGGTGATTCGAGGTGTGAGTGGACAAGCCAACCCTAACAATCGAACAGTTTTTTTGGCTAGTGATAATCCTCTAAAGCTGTCATCACTCTCTGGTTATCTTCCCAAGGCCGCCGTTTCTCTCCTCAACCACTTGTACTCCAGGGACCTGGGGAAATCGTCTAGTGATAGTCATTACCCAGGTAAGCTCTTCTTCCGTCAACATACTCACGTCAATCAACTTTCTGCAGTACGGCACCCTAGTGATGTCAAACTCATAAAACTCCTTGCCCTTGTGATCAGCTATCTGACTACCTATGCTACCATAAAAAATAGGGAATAAAGAGAATCTGATAATCTATTGAGGTCTTTAAATAGACCACAATGAGAAGAGAAATAGGAGGAGAATAATCAAAGTAGAATACGAGGAGAATACACAAAAGTGAATACGAGGAGAATATTATACACAAAGTACATACGAAGGCATACTCTACAAAGATGTAGAAATACGGAGAATAATTACAAGTAGTACGAGGAAAAGTATCTAATGAATAGAACTGGGCCGCAAGTTCGAGATCATTGCTCTCCTGTAAGGGGACCCAGTCGGTCTTTTCTAGTAATGTAGCTAAATTTTTAACCATAACACACCTCTCTGGCATATATATTTAGTGTATGAGACAGTCAACATAATTGTCTTCTATTCCTAATTCTGCCGAATGAAACGAACGAGTGAGTGTTCTGTGATGTATGGGTCGTGCTGTGATTTCTTATTCGTCTCTTACCACGTAGATAATTAGTTATCGTTTGTTGAGGATGGACCTGGGATTCCTGCACATAGACTCGGTCAGTCACGTGATCTGGCGATATCCTTCCCCATTCCAGAAGTGACTTTGGTCAGTCTTATAGTCGTTCTGCTGGTGCTCCACCACTTGTTTACACTTTTTATAACCTTTGGTGTTTGGGACCACTATTGAGTTGGGATTTACAAACTGACTTACTTTATTGAGAGTACATAGGCACGTTACGCAAACAGCCCCGCGGATTGGTGCAATCCACTTGTGGCATAAAACAGCTTTGCGAGAGCATAAAGCCGTAGCGTTTATTAGCTCGTAAAGCTTTTGAACGACATGAGGCTTTGGAACATTTCTTACATGCAGTAGTAGCTTATATGCAGTGGTAGCTTATATGCAGTATGGAGGTATTACCTTTCATATATTTGATTACTTCACTATCATGAGCGAAATCATCCAAATAATCGAGCGAAGCGAGATTAATAATCACAAGTATAACCAAATAATCGAGCGAAGTGGGATTAATCACAAGTATAACCAAATAATCGAGCGAAGCGGGATTAATAATCCAAGTATAACCAAATAATCGAGCGAAGCGGGATTAATCACAAGTATAACCAAATAATCGAGCGAAGCGGGATTAATAATCACAAGTATAACCAAATTAATTCTTTCTACAATCAAATAAATCGCTTAGCTCGATTAATCATCATAGGTAGGCCAAATATATGAACGAAGTGAGTTATGAATGAATTGTGACAGTCTCGGCAAGAATTACTTCTACCATATACATTTGAGAGGCTAGTTGAACGATTGGGTCATATTTTTCACGATCCAACACTTTTATTCTCTACGTTCATAAACTAATTTTCCAATCATTAATATATGACTAACTGCATGATGACTCAAATGTGGTCTATTGACGTTCGATATCGCCTCTTTCGAGTCTATTCATCTATAGATCATTCCAATCTCACTCGAATTCAGCTCATCAACTTCGAACTGTTCGTATTATCGAATCGTCGAATCATCAATACCATTGATATTTCCTGACGCTCATACATTTTTGTGATCTTGTACTCTTTGTGGACTTCTCGTACTCTTTTTGTGGTGCCGTACTATTTTTGGATTTGCTTACTCATACAGCACAATCGTCGTGTCTTGCATCATCTTTCATTTCTATGTTTCTTCATTCAATCTTGTTTAATGTTCTATCTATGTTCATGCCTTCTCAACAATCTTCACCAAGTATCCATCTGGGTCCTGGACAGCAATCTCCCCATCGTTAATTTCAGCCTCTCCCACCTTTGTCTTTACTCTCTGGGCAAAGTTTTGCAAGCCCTCGACGGCAATTGTGATGTTGCTGAAACCCAACGGGCTGGTGTTGCCAGAGTGGTAGCCCTTGAACTCGGTGTCGTTTTCTGTGCCCCAGTTGTGGGTGAGCTCCAAAATGCCCTCTCTGCCGGCCTGGGTGACTTTGTCGACCGACAATTCCTCCACGAGATTGTCGTCAAAGGCCAAGAAAAAGAGGGTGAATTTGGCATCCTCGAAATCTCTTCTTGATAATACCTTCATGCCAAAGAGGTCCTTGTAGAAGGCCACGGACTTTTCTGGGTCCCGTACACGGATCATGGTGTGGTTGAAGAGGTTCTTGGTGATGTCGGTTTGGTTTTCCTTCTTGCCGATCCCATGCTCAATCAATTCGATCCAGTAGTTGTCTGGGTCCAAGGCAAAAGCAATGTCTTTCTGTCTACCATCGGCCAATTTCTTTTGGAACTTGACCCCATTGGCAAGCAACTTCTTCTCGCATGCCTCGATGTTGTCTACAGACACACAGAGGTGGCCAAAGCCCTTGTAGTCGCCATTGCCGTTGTCGGGAACAAATCTGTCGATGTTGTTGTGCAAAAGATGAATCACACCCTGTTTGGCGTGGGGCGACTTTTCGTCAGAGTTTCTGATCCCAATGGAGTAGACGTCGAATTTGTCCTTCAGCGTGGTTTTCAAGAGCTCGAACCCAAAGTTGTTCTTGTAGTACTCCAAAGACGCTTCGGGGTTGTTGATGCGGAGTGTGGTGCCGTTGAGAATGGACATGGTAGTTGCAAATTTTTGGTGGCGACACCTCCTTTTATATTTGGGGTGCGTCATTGCTTCGTTATGTGTGATGATGTAAGCACGGCAACCTTCTATTTGATTCTTCGAAATCGGAGTTTTTTCCTATTTGGGCTACCACAAAGGTGCTAGCTACTACTCAAATTACATCTCCTCATCTACTCTATCCAACCATATGATATCGAGGACATTCCTCAGAGATATTCTTGTCATTAACTTTCCTGGGATCAGTCAACATTTAGGACTATACTGAATGGCTGCATTCGGTAGCACTGCTGTAGTAAAGTCTATTACCTTGAAAAGATGGTAGTAGCACATAAACTTATTATTCTTGAGTTCTCTAAGCATGATAGTTCTCGAATCTTAAGCTCTCGAATCTTAAGTTCTCGAATTTTGTGTTCTCGAATTTTGAGCTCTCGAATCTTGAGCTCTCGAATCTTAAGTTCTCATCATTGAGACCTCAATCTTATTAGAGTTCTCTATATCTGATCATTTATAGAGCACAAACCTCAGATGGCAAGAAACGGGAAGGCTAGGGAACTTTAAAGGTCTATATCCTATTTACAGATCTTGATCTCAGTAGAAGGGTGATTTTGATCGATTTTCTAAAAGACTTAATGTGGTTGTGTCTCAGTGATACATGGATAATATCTCTTGATAATCAGGCATACAGATCACTGCTTGCTGGATTGGGAATTATGAGCAATAGAGGCTGACTCTTAATCTGTCGAAACCTCATAACAGGCAATGCGGAATCAAGTTCATAGTTGCCTGTCAAAGGTTTGTGACCCGATATGAGCTCCGATTAACCAAATCAGCAACCATAGCAGCCTAGAGCAACAGCAGCCTAGAGCAACAGCAGCCTAGAGCAAACATACAGCATAGAGCAACCATTGAACTATGAGCAACCATTAGCAACCATTAGCAACCATTAGCAACATTTGAGCAATCAAAGTTACTGACAACTTGTTGCCTTAGCGTATGCATTTATCCGAATGAATGAACTGATTAGTCTAGAATTGGTGCTAAAACATATTGAAGCAAACAGATGGATGTGAGATTGAGTTAAAGTTCGACTCTAACTAAGAATACCTTCGGGTGATAAATAACAAACTAATAGATGAACTAAGATGAACTTAGATGACTGAATGAACTGAATGAAATAAGATGAACTAGTGATAACCATTATACTGTTCTAACGTGATACTAATTGTTCGAGTCGTTGAAGCGTATAAAATACTGGGCCTAAGATGATATACTGAAACGATACAGTTAAAGGCCCTTAATTAAGTAATAATAGAATACGATTGACATCCTGACTAACTTCCTGATTTCTTAGTCGGCATTTTATTTATATACCTCCACCTGAGGTCTATATGTCCCTTTTTTAGGCTGGACGAATCTTGATGAGTATGGTTGAATGGTTTCAGAATCCTACCGTGACAGTGGAGTATATTACCTAATGAGTGACTACACTAATACATCACTGAACATGCGTATATCAGACCAATTCTAGACCGTAGAGAAATAGACATTTAAGGGTATATGCATATTCTATGAAGCAGAATGAATTCTTGCTGAGAAGGGCAGTAAGTGATTTTTGACTTTTCACTTATACTCTTGAATTGTCAATTCTGGTAGATTCTCTAAATCTTTAGTATCTCTGCAGACCTATTATGCAGTATATCTATGATGCAGTCATCTGTGTTTTTTATTCGCTCTGTAGGAATATTGCTCTCTGAAAGTTCCATCAATTCCGAATCACAATCACCAAGACTTGTTGATTTGCTATTCCTTCAATTGTTAATCTCTATTCAAGAACCAATAGGGCCATACATTGGTCATTTTCTCCGTTGCTCTGTATTCACATCAGCCAGCTCAGTTCTGATGATCCAGGATCTCATTAATCGGGATCACTTTGAATCAGTATGGGCCATTTACAACGATTACTATTTCACAGCGCTACCAGAATACACATTGCGCTACCAGCTACCATATGTGCGCTACCAGTGTGCGCGCTACCAGTTTGCACTACCATTTGTGCGCTACCAGTTGTAGCTCAATCCCATATCACTTGTTTGGTCTATTAATCTTCTTTCAATCTTAGTCTGACCCTTCAAAATCATCTAGTCAGTCTCTTCGTCTCCAAATCTTGAAGAAACCCCACTTTTAACTTTGTACGGGTCATCATTGAGCACGTAACTGGCAACGTTACGGTAACAACTTATCCACGTATCTGATTCTGTCAATTGGTTCATGCTCTCATTGCTGAGCACTTGCAATTCTAATGGAAGGTACTACTGAAAAAAGTCTACTGGTTGTAGATTAAGACAGTACTGTGTGATTAGTCTACTGTAGAATAAATTCACACTGGTATGCGTGTTTGAAATTGCTAGAATATGATTACACTCTGTGCGATCATCTGCTAATTGACTAAGATATTCATACAAAAAGTAATCATCCAGTGAGGACATATTCATTCTTTAGTCTTCTGTTTGAAATTGTCTAATGGTACTTTTGACGTGATATTCCTTGCTTGAATAGCTGTTATGCCTTACACGTGCTTCTTTATCTATTTGGTAGGTTCTTCGTGCTATTTCGGCAAGCGAGAAATAGCACTATGGTCATATTTCAATGATCAATACTAGTTTAAGCTAGTGGGTATTCTTGATACTTTGAGTCTTTTACTGATTACGTGCCCAGTGACAGAGGACTCAATTGACCATTGATCATTATTATCTTGATTTTTCACTTCATTCTTCTGGTCTCGGTGATATCATGAGGTTCAAATATCATTTCTTGTACATTACGTTTATTATTCAATTGTAGTCACATTGTTCTTATGTCATTGATTCATTATTGATCTTATGTCATTGATTCATTATCTTACGATCATTGATTCATTATTGACCTTATCATCATTTCTTCATCATTAATCTTTTCTTTATTTTCATTTTTATGGTTGACATCACCGACTTCTTCAACGCGCCAAAGGTAAGTCACAGCCCCCATCGCACTAACACCAGCGCCCCAAGACCGGCAGTTCCCGGAAGCCTATAGAGGTGAAGGAAAAGAAAGAAAACAAGCCAAAACAGATCAAGCCACAAGACGATCCAATGGATATAGATGAGGTTCCAGAGACAATAGAATCAAAAGGATCTAAGGGAGCAGAGTCAATGGAAGGGAAAGAAACAAAAGAATCAATAAAAGGGAAAGAGACAAAAGGGAAAGAGACAAAAGGGAAAGAATCAAAGGTGGCAACTGAATCAGAACCAAAAATAAAATCTGAATCAGTAGAAGCAAAGTCAACAAAAGTAAAAACAACAAAAGCTGAAGCAAAACCAGCAAAATCAACAGCTAAAGCTGTTGATTCTGTTGATTCTGTTGATCCCCTTACCATCCTTTCTAGCATTCCCAATGCAGTCCTCCCCGAAATCGACGAAACCAAGAAATTCAACTTTCACGCAAAAAATGAAACCTCCACCTCCACCTCCGGTTCTGTGGACCTCCCGAAATGTGCCCCCAATTGCTTGACCGGATTAACCATCGTCTTCACCGGAAACCTCCCCCGGTTGGACCGCACCGAGTCGGAAAACATTGCCAAAACATATGGAGCAAAAGTGACCAAAAGTGTTTCTGGCAAAACATCTGTGGTTGTAGTTGGAGAAGAAGCGGGTCCGTCCAAAATCAAGAAAATCAAGCAGCTTGGAATAAAAGCCATTGACGAGGCTGGCTTCATTGAGCTTCTCTCGAAAATGCCCTCTGATGGGGGTTCTTCCGTGGCAGCACAAAAGGCCAAGCGCAAAAGGGAAGAAGAAGAAGCCTTGATGGTCCAACAGGCCAAAAGCATGAAGGTTGAGCAGAAAAACATGCCCTCTGGCGAGTTGTGGACCACCAAATACGCCCCGACTGCCCTCAACCATCTCTGCGGAAATAAGGGCGCGATCAAAAAGCTCCAAACTTGGCTTGAGACGTGGTTCACCACCAAAGACAAGAACAGAATGCGTGCTTGTTTGATTAGCGGGCCTCCTGGGATTGGAAAGACCACTGCTGCCCATTTAATTGCACGCAACATGGGGTACGATATTTTGGAAAAGAACGCCTCGGATGTGAGGTCCAAACTGTTGTTGAATAGCATGTTGAAGCCTGCGTTGAACAATACTTCGGTGGTGGGGTTCTTTAAGGACAATCAGACAAATAGCCGTCGTTTTGTTCTCATCATGGATGAGGTCGATGGAATGTCGTCAGGTGACCACGGAGGGTCTGGACAGCTTGCGCAGTACTGTCGCATCACCAAGATGCCGCTCATTCTCATTTGCAACGACCGTACGCTTCCGAAAATGCGTGTTTTCGATAGGGTGGCCTTGGATATCCGGTTCCAGCGTCCTCTGGAAACCGAGGTGAGACTGCGTTTGATGTCGATCGCGCTCCGCGAAGGCGTGAAGCTCGAACCCGCAGTCATAGGCCAGCTTGTGCAGGCCACGAACCACGATATGCGCCAGATGATCAACTTGATGAGCACGGTTCTGAGGACCCAGAAAACAATAGGCGTGGCCGATGGGTCTGCGATAAAGAAAGCGTGGCAGAAACAAACCATTCTCAAGCCGTTCGATATTGTTCTTAGTTTGTTGTCCAGTGTAAAAGGCTCGCTTGACGATCGCATCAACATGTACTTTAACGACATGGACTTTACCCCCCTCATGGTCCAGGAAAACTACCTCAAAACGGGCGCAGACCTAGAGAGCGTGGCTGCGGCAGCTGACAGCATATCAGAGGGAGACCTAGTGAACTCACTTATCCGTCTGGGGGAACAGCAGTGGAGTTTGCTTCCTTTTCACGCTGTGATGTCGCTGGTACGTCCAGCGTACTCTGTAGCAGGATCCCTTCGCGGCCAGCCCCAGTTTGCGTCCTGGCTAGGCCAGAATTCAAAGGCAAACAAGTACCAGCGGCTTCTCCAGGAGATCCAGTACCACTCGCGTTTGACGACGTATACCGATAAGTTGCTGTTGCGGTTGGACTACGTGCCTGTGTTGGCAAAGAAAATCACCGAGCCGGTGTTGGCAAAAGGAGAGGAAGGCATCCCAGAGATTATCAGTGTCATGGACAAGTACTATCTTGCCAAAGAGGACTGGGATACGTTGGTGGACTTTTCGGGCAAGAAGGTGGAGTTTCCCACAAAGGTCAAGACGGCCTTTACGAGGAAGTGGAATCTGCAAACCCATCCGGTGGCTATATATAGGACAGGCAATAGCGTGGTGGAGGGAAAGAAGCAGAAGGTGGATTATGATGGGGTGGAGGAGGAAAAGGATGAGGAGGAGGAGAAGGAGGAGGAGGAGGGGTTGGATTTGAAGAAGGATAAGTTGGTGAAGGTGAAGAAAAGAACAAAGAGGAAGTAGACGTAGCACAGTGAGAGCACAGTGAGAGCACAGTGAGCGGAGCGAACTGTGCGAGGAAACTTAAAGAGTGAGCGACTGTGCGAAGAATAGCACAGTGAGAGCACAGTGAGCGGAGCGAACTGTGCGAGGAAACTTAAAGAGTGAGCGAACCTGCGAAAACAATAATGAGCGAACGTGTGAAAACTTAAAGAGTGAGCGAACGTGCGAAAACTGGAAGAATGAGCGAGTAGCAGTGAGCCGAGCAACGTGCGAAAACTTAAAGAATGAGCGAACCTGCGAAAACTTAAAGAAGAGTGACAATGAGTAAAGTAGCACAGTTCGCTCCGCCCACTGTGCGAGAAAAACTTTCCTGAACGAATGAGCGAGCAGTGGATTAATTGGCTAGCTCGAACGGACTTTCAGCTCCAATGAGTGGCTCTGATTTTGCGGACTGTAATTAACTTCGATGAACGACGAAGATACGGCAGCTCGAGTTAAACTGATTAGCTTGAAAGTGGGAATCATCTGATGACGAGAAGTGAGAGCTGTAATAGGTAGTGAATATGGGAGATATTGGTTATCAAAAGGTGAATAATTTCGACGAGCGAAGCGAGGAGCTTAATGAGAGGTGAATAATCTGTAATAAGTCTGTGAATCACGAGAAGTGATAGTTGTAGCGGTGAATAGGTAATAATGGTGAATTTGAGGTGATGTAATTGAGGTGAATAGGTGTAATAGTTTGTGAATTTGAGGAGCTGTAATTGAGGTGAATTGAATGTGAAGCTGAATAGAGGAGTGATTTTCTGTTGAAACTGGATAACTGTGAAAATAACCGGAATGGTGGCTAACACAATGAGTCCATTATGCCGTACGGAAATAACTCATTGAGTAAGCCACAGCGGATATTATAGATGGAGAGAAAATAGAACGAGAAAGAAAACAGCTCCGAACTTACATTGTTGGAAGTAAGATTGTAAGAAGATAATCAGTTATTATATATAGGCAAGTGCTGTGATCACCTACTACCGTGACTACCGTGACAACAAGGTAGCAATTGACAATGTATTCAACCGACATTTTTCATAATTTTCGTATTCTTAGATTAAGAGTCAAGTATTTGCAACCGAGGAGATGTAAGTTCAAGAGCGAGGAGCTGTAATAAGAGGTGAATACGAGCCAGCGAGAGAAGTGACCTATTGTTAGCTCGAGTGGGAAATAGCACGAATTAGTGAGTTAATAACTACTGTTACCTCGAAAGGTGGTTGACTGATTTAGCTTGAAGAGTGGGAGTCATGGCGATGAGTTCGCGAGAAGCTATAATAGGCAGGTGAATATGATAGCTATAATAAGATGTGAATTACGAGGAGGCGAGGACTGTAATAGGTGAATTCCCAGGAGTGAGGACTTTTAATAGGTGAATTACGAGCAAAAGGTGACTAATTTCGACGAGCGAAGCGAGGAGCTGTAAGAGGTGAATAGGTGTAATAATGGTGAATTTGAGGAGCTGTGATAGCTGGTGAATTAGCTGTCATAAGAGGTGTTGCTATCATAAGAGGTGATGCTGTCATAAGTGGTGAATTTACGAGCAAGCAAGGTGATGCTGTCATAAGTAGGTGAGTTACGAGTAATCGAGGGGGTCAATTGGGTGAGGGGAGCAATAGTAGGTGAATTTGCGAGGTTGTAATAATAGGTAAATTTCGGGGCTGTAATAGTAGGTGAAATTGGAGCTGTAATAGTAAATGAAACTGGGGCTATTATAGTGAAACTGGGGCTGTGTGAAACTGGGGCTGTAATAGCGAAACTGGGCCTGTAATAGTGAACCTGGGGCTATATAGTAAAACTGGGGCTGTAATAGTTTGTATACAACCAATGGTGATGCATGTAATAGGACATAGAGAGAAAGGTGAGAATGTAGTGTTTTTTCAGTTTTCAGATTAAGAGTCATGGATCTGACAGGAGCTAGTTAATGAATTAGGAGCTATCAAATGAGGTCAAACGGGAAGCGAGGACCTGTAGGAAGCGAGGACCTGTGGGTGAATTTCCGAGGGCCTGTTTAAGTAAAAGATGTGCATTTCAGGAAGAGTTGTAAGGCGAGTTACGAGCAAGCTAAAGAAGGTGAATTCATGAGGAAGCGAGCTGTATAAGTTGATAAATCAAGCGGGAGCGTAATATAGTAATATGATCGCGAGGATCTGTAATAGTAAATCTGCGGGAATGATGTAAATCTGACTCTACGCTTGATATATCTGATTTCATAGGCAATCGTTTTATTGTTCGAGGAAGACTTTTAAATAGAAGTCACAAAGTTTGATCACTTCTAGAGATATTAGTAATGGTTCAATAGTTCGAGGTAAATTAGAATTGACCCTCTAAAAGTAGTTGTAACTCGCTAGCACATAATGTAGCATCAACTGTAGATCTAATGTACAGTATTACCCAATGAAATGCAATCGATTTAACTTCGATGGAGAAGAAACTCTATAGGGATAGCTGACCGGTGGACTTACTGAAGAGTTGACAGTACAGTAGTTTGGAGATCTCAGAGGATTAGATGTATGTGAGTCAGTGATTTGGAGGATTAAATCGTTACGTGATTTGGATGATTGAATCAGTCCCATGATTTATGAGAATGTGAAACGATAATAGATCCAGGATGATAGATATCAGGGTGGCTGATATTCAGGTTGATATTCAGGTTGATATTCAGGTTGATAGATATTTTGGTCGATAGATATCAGGATGATATTCAGGCTGTTAGATGTCAGGATGATATTCCAGGCTGTTAGATATCAGGATGATAGATATTTGGGTCGATAGATATCAGGCTGATATTCAGACTAGATATCAGAATAATCGAAAATATGATAGCTGCCAATTGTGATCTTAACTATGATTACAATATGGACGATCGAGGTTTTCTCATCTCAACAGAAGTTAGTCCATAGATGAGAATTTAACGTATAATATCCCATATGATATGAGTAGGTTTCTCATCGATATTCAACAGTTGTAGTAATTGGACCGACTGGTTTTTAGAATTTGGGTTAAATTTTAGAAATTGTGTGAAGAATTGTGATTCAAATTCGTGATACTATAATTTCTCAAGATTGTCTGTGTTCTAATAGTCAGTATTCTACTAGTCTCTAATAGTGTTCTCGTGGCTTATAGTATTCTCGTGGCTCTATATTATACTGACTCTATTATCTTGTTCTACAGATTCTTGTCTGTCTTGGCATCACTCTGCTCCCATGACAACAACGCTATAAATAACAGCACACATGCAATACAACGTAATACCACAATCAAGACATAATCAATACATACTCGATGCATGCAGCCGTGGCACTAGCGACATGCACAATAGCATGAGCTAAACGCATGAGGATGCCCGGATCAAGACAATAAGAGAATATTGTACTATAATCAGATAATCACTGAATAAATGTTTGTATACTATAATCAATGAATCACTGAATGTATCAGTATATCTTCATTTACTCAATAATCACTAGATGAATTAATCAATTTGTTTACTCAATAATCACTGAATCAATAAATCTTCGTACTCATAATCACTCAATCAATAAATCTTTGTACTCATAATCACTCAATGTATCAACAAATCTCCGTATACTAATAATCACTAATCTACTTGATCTTCCACTCAATAATCACTCAATAGCCATACAGCTTCCCTCATTGGCACCAACCAGCGGTAACATAGGTAGATAACTGACATTCTCATTCTGCTTAACACTTATCACGCTGTTTTCTTCAAGCCGCACAGAAAAAATCATACTAGGCGCCGTCATACAGGCGCCAGCAAGAGCAAAGGACAGAGCAACAGACAGAGCAACAGACAGAGCAACAGAGAGAGGACAGAGATAGAGAGACAGAGAGAGGAAAGAGATAGAGAGACAGAGATACAGAGCAAAGGATACAGATACAGATACAGATACAGAGGATACAGAGGATACATACAGAGGATACATACAGAGGATACAGACGCCTAATACTTTCTGAGCCTCCTAATACTACCTGAGACTCCTAATACTACCTGAGACTCTAATACTACAAGCCTAATACAGGGATACACCCGCCACCATAGATCAGACGCACAGTACAGACTAGTATCGTTAATACTGCAACAGTCACTACACGATCACCAGACTATCAACCAGACTATCAATACTTCAGACCTAGATCAGAAGATCACTAGTATTACTACCTATCAACAATAGTACTATCAACAATAGTACTATCAACAATCAGCACTATCACTACTAGTATCAACTACTAGTATCAACTACTAGTATCAACTACTTGTATATCACTACCTATCAACTACTTGTATATCACTACCAGTATCAACTGCTAGTATATCACTACCGGTACTATACTACCTAGTATACCCTACAACATATCACTAGTCTGACATTTGGTACTATCCATCAGTCTATCACTATTTGTATAATAGTACTTCAACTACCATATTATCGCTAGTCTACCTAGATCAGACGGTACAGACTATACTACACAGAGGGATTTCTATTGGTAAGGTATCACGGTACATACAAAGGATTACACATACAAAGATTATTGGTTCTAGACAGACAGTCTATTGGGTACACAAGACCATAAACAGACATACAAGTGAGGTACGACCATAACTGATATTACTAGACCACTGTTATTGTACTAGACCCTGTTATTTTACTAGACCACTGTTATTGTACTAGACCCTGTTATTGTACTAGACCCTGTTATTGTACTAGACCACTACCAATATTATTGTACACCAGAACACTATCGATATTATTGTACTACTGTTATTGTACTAGAAACAACTTTCTACATGTCACTTCCTTTTCACATTCCCAACACCAAACGCACGTCCAAGCCGTTTCCCAACCTCGCCATCCCCTCCCCCGCGCTGGTGTCGGATAAAAAGCTCTCGCGAAAACCGCCGCCCGAAGAAAAGGTGGAGCACAAAGCGCCCAATGTGGTGGGGTCCTTGGGAGAGCTCAGCAACGCCGAGTGGAACCACATGGCCAATAGCAACCAGATTGTCGAGCTTTCGAAGCTTGGCGAAGGTGCTGGGGGGTCTGTTTCCAAGTGCTGTCTCGCTGGAAGCAACAAGGTGTTTGCACTCAAGCTCATCAACACGGACCCGAACCCCGATGTGCAGAAACAGATTCTCCGCGAGCTCCAGTACAACCGCCTGTGCAGCAGTCCGTTCATTGTGGAGTACTACGGCACGTTCATTGTGGAGAAGCAGCAGATGATTGGCATTGCCATGGAGTATATGGGGGGAAGGTCGCTAGATGCGATATACAAACGGGTGGTGGAGCTCGATCCGCTGAATCGAATCAACGAAAAGGTCTTGGGAAAGATTGCCAACCTGGTGCTAAGTGGGTTGAACTACCTCCATCAGCAAAAGATTATCCATCGAGACATCAAGCCGTCCAATATCCTTTTGAATGAGCAGGGCCACGTCAAGTTATGCGATTTCGGCGTCAGTGGCGAGGTGGTGAACTCGTTGGCAACGACGTTTGTGGGCACGTCGTACTACATGGCCCCAGAGCGCATCATGGGCAAACCATATACGGTCACATGTGATGTCTGGTCGCTAGGGCTCACGCTCTTGGAGGTGGCCACGTGCAGGTTTCCGTTTTCCGAGCCGCAGTTGAGCACGCTCGGGCCGATTGAGTTGTTGTCGTTGATTCTAGAGTACGAGCCGCGGTTGGAGGACGTGCCTGAGGAGGGGATATACTGGAGCGAGCTGTTTAAGAGTTTTATTGAGTATTGTTTGAGGAAGAAGAGCGAGGAGAGGCCGAGCCCGAGGCAGATGTTGGGGCATCCGTGGGCTGTGGGGCAGAGGGGGGTGGTGGTGAAGATGGATGCGTTTGTAAGAAGGATATGGAACAATGAGCAGTGAGCGAAGCGAACTGCTCATTGTTCCAACAGTGTGATAAACAGTGAGCAGTGAGCGAAGCGAACTGCTCACTGTTTGTCCAATATTCATAAACGTTATGAAGCAGTGAGCGGGATAACAGTGAGCGAAGCGAACTGTTCTCATTCTCCATATTCTTTTGTAAAGCAGTGAGCGGGATAAGTGAGCGAAGCGAGCTGTTTATCACATATTTTTCGTTTTAAGCAGCGAGAGCAGTGAGTGAAGCGAACTGTTCTCAAAAAATCTTTACAAACGCTATGAAACACACATGAAGCAGTGAACGGAGCGAGATGCTTCCATATTCGTATAAAGCAGCGAGCATGAAACAGCAGAGCAAACTGCTTCCATATCCTTTGTCTAATAAGTTAGAAGCAGAGCAGTGAGCGGGATAACAGTGAGCGAAGCGAGCTGTTTATCACATATTCTTCGTTTTAAAGCAGTGAGAGCAGTGAGCGGAGCGAACTGTTCTCAAATCTTTACAAACGCTATGAAACACACATGAAGCAGTGAGCGGAGCGAGATGCTTCCATGTTCTTCATATAAAGCAGCGAGCATGAAACAGCAGAGCAAACTGCTTGTCTAATAAAGTTAGAAGCAGAGCAGTGAGCGAAACGAACTGTTCTTATGCTCCATATTCTTTTATAAAGCCGTGAGCGGGATAACAGTGAGCGAAGCGAGCTGTTTATCACATATTCTTCGTTTTAAAGCAGCGAGAGCAGTGAGCGGAGCGAACTGTTCTCAAAAAATCTTTACAAACGCTATGAAACACACATGAAACAGTGAGCATGAAACAGCAGAGTAAACTGCTTGTCTAATAAAGTTAGAAGCAGAGCAGTGAGCGGGATAACAGTGAGCGAAGCGAGTGTTATCACATATTCTTTTATAAAGCAGTGAGCGGGATAAGTGAGCAAAGCGAGCTGTTTATCACATATTCTTCGTATTTATAAAGCAGTGAGAAGCAGTTCGCTCCGCTCACTGTTCTCAAAGAATCTTTACAAACGTTATGAAACACGAGGCAGTGAGCGAAGCGATGTTCTCACGCTCCATATTCTTTATAAACCTAATGAACACATGAAGCAGTGAGTGGAGCGAACTGCTTCCATATCCTTTGTTTAATAAAGTTAGAAGCAGAGCAGTGAGCGGAGCCAACTGTTCTCATGCTTCCTACTCACAAACGTTATGAAACACGAAGCAGCAGCAGAGAGAAGTGTTCTTGCTTCTATATTCTTTTTTGAAAAGCCATGAAGTCGAAGCAGTGAGCGGAGCGAACTGCTTCACTTATAAGTAAAGAAGGCAAAGCGAAGCAGTGAGCGGAATTCCGAAGCAGTTCGCTCCGCTCACAGCTTCACCTAAGTATACAGGGTGAAGAAAGAGTAGATAGGCAACAGACGATAAAGAGATATTATTTGGATTACGTAAACGTTTCTGGAAAATACACTTGATACGAAGGTGGTACCGGAAGTTGTTATATGTAGGAGAAGTCAGTGAGGCTTACAGGTTAAGAAAGAAGATAATGAAGATATGAAGTTTGTGAAGATTGTGAAGTTTGTTAAGATTGTGAAGATTGTAAAGGTAGAAAGTCATGAAGATACAGAAAGGAAAAGATAAGACAGACACTAAATAAGGCAAATACACAATACAGACAGATACAGATAACGAAGAAAAGTTGAGTCAGGCAGATAGTAGATAGTAGAGTGTGCCACAAATGATCTAGAAGTGCCAACTGTATATTGTTACCCTCTTTGAAAATGAAAAGACTTTATGGAATTCTCTTTATTGAAACCCAAGCGAAGCGAAGATTTAATCGGAGTGATTGAAATTCGTACGATTCAAATTCGATTGAATTAGATATGTTATTGAATGAGATCTGTTTTTGAATGAAACGATCGAGGATCCGTGCGATTATGGATCCTTTTGAAAGATCAGAAATCCCCAAATGTATTACAGCAGTGCTATCTTGTATGCAAACTCAACAAGCGTACACATACATCAAGATACCACCATAAATTACCGCCGTCTGGAAGTGACAAACTTATCGAAAATAGCACACATCCCGGTACTTATACCAATTGGTGCAAAAGTTTGCCGTGGCTGCAAATTTCCTCCACATGAGGTCCTGCACATAAAAAATGGCCATGTCTGGACTCCAGCACTCGGACATCGAGCGAACTAACGACCTTGAATATCGAGCATTGAGCGAAGCAGATGCGAGTAGTATTGTTTCAAAATGACCATCGCTCAGAGAGCATGGTAATTAAAAATCAGTGGTTTCACTGAGCGTATCTTCAAAAAATGAACTGCTCAAGCGATTCTATTTCGCGAAAATTCTCTTTTCCTTTGCTCATTGGCTCCGCGAGAAGAGCAGTAGTTTTTCCAAAACCGGCAATAAGCCAAGCGAGGCGCTAGTTGGCTTTCAAAATCAATCATTAGGAGAGAACTAGTATCTTTAATAAACCATGGCAGATTAAGTTGCAATACTGACCACCTGAGTGAGCGAATCGTGCAATCTCTAGCAGTAGATTATATTCCATAGGACGTTTGAGCATTGAGTGATAACTATGGTTCGATTGACTCCAGAGACCGTACATCAGGTGTTCTATATGCTACTAAAAAGAAATGAAAATTTCGCAGCCATTTTAATTTACAACTGGACCCATCTTATCAGTGCCCACTGAACAAGATCAGAGGGATTGGGATAAATAAAGCACGGGAATAGTACCATCTCATCGGCGAGCCCTCCATTCCATTGTTTAAGACACAATCACTGAGCGAAGCGAAGTGATTGTGTTCGTGAATGCTCAGTGAGGAAAACAATCTCTCATGGAAAATACTCACTTCGCGACTTACGATCATAATCACTGAGCGAATGGGTCCTATTACATCATGGCTCATCCCATTTTCTGCCACTCCACACTGGATCGTGGGTAATGCTGGGAGAGATACTGCCCATTCACTGTGGCAGAGAGGAATCGAAAACAAGTCAGTGTATATAGGCGATGAAAAGTTGCAATTCAAACAAATCTTCATGAGAAGTGCTGGAGGACAAAGGTATACCAGTCAGAATCCTTGTATATTTGTATACAGATATACCATTACAGGTCTTTAAGAAACTGAGAATTTGACAGAAATTCGAAAATACACCACCCACAAACCATTCAGCATACACAACCTTGGAATGTGATAATTCTTGTTGACGATCTGTCGAGCATTGGGGTATTCCAGTTTGGAAATTCATAAACCAAACATTCGAAAAAAAGGTATCCGGTGAGAGCACACTATTTCCTATTTAAGGACTAGTGAAGAGCGAGCCACCCAAAATTTGAACACAAGTAACTAGCTACTATTTACTATTTAAACATTCTAGGTTTGAGTATTGGAAATCAACGAGCTCGCGACTATAAAGATACAACATGCTGTAAAGCCGGATATCCTTTCAATTTGCTCAAGCGAGAGTACACTACAAATATGTCCATTATGAAAAACCGAAAAAGAAATTTATACTTTGATTTACAACTTATCGCTACTCGATATCTCAGGAATATACAACTACTTAATAGTCAAGGAGTATTCTATGCAGTAATAGAATAATCAGGACAAGTCCTTAAAATAGCCCAGAGTAATGTACAAATGGTACACTCAATACCTTTTTTTTTGAAGTATACCAAAATCTAGGACTTTGCAATTAAAAGCATCTATTATTCGTTATTAAATTCACATCTTAGTTGTGACCACCCAAATCCGCTCCCTCGATAAATTTACTCATTCCATACCTTTCATCGAACGAAGCGAAATAAAAAATCACATTCATCATCACTGGACCTGGACATCACCTTACGTAATCTCACTCGCATATTTTTGAATTCAGAATCCTTACTCATTCACCACCCAATTATCTCGCTACGCTCGATTAATAGCATTCTATCACTTCGTAAAATAGATATCGATGTCACTCCCAAAGAAGCTAAAGGCAACATTGTGCAATCATTCTCACTCACGTGACCTCACCCGTCACATGACCCTTTTCATATAGTCCAATCAGAAAAAGAAAATTTCCAACAAACATGCCAGTCCCCTTCGAAGGCTTGTTGCCATATGCCATCATGACGGCCTTTTTCGGTCTTGCCGGCCACGGAGTCGGATACATCAGGTACTGGGACAATGGCTGGAAGAAGGACAGATTCGATCTCGACGAGTGGGACGAGCGCCAGATGAAGCGCGATTTCTTGCTCACAGGCGTCGCCAGAGGCCAACTGCACGACCCAGTGGCTCCAGAGGCGTTTGCCACGTCTGATTTGAAGTTACAGAGATACTACACTCCTTATAGGGACCAGTTCTTTAGTCTTAGAGAGAGATTGTACAGGGGATATGTTAGTGGGACATGGGATTTTTCATAGCTTAGCTAAGCTTACTGAGCGAAGCGAAGTAAGCGAGGCCTTAAGGGTGACAGAATAAGTCTAGGCTTAGTGAGTGATATAAGAAAGTACAGATGGTACGATATCATTGTACAAATAGTACAGATATGAATATTAATATTGTACAAGTACAATATAGTAAGTACTAGTATACTGGTACTTATGACGTGAGTAGAGGATATAGTGAATACTAATGATTCGCATAATAAACTGTCAGTTGATGTAAGATCATCGAACGAGAGATGGTGTGACACTTCGAGTATCGAATAATTGGACTTATTCAGCAAAGAAAGTTGGTGGTACTAAGAGAAGATATGCTGATTGGCAGGTATCTGCAATTCTGAATTGATGGTATGCTTCTATTGGAACTTAAAAGAAAATGATGGTATGGGAACCTTCACTACCTTTTGAACAAAGTGAGAAAGGTATTTCCGTAAAGAACCTCACTGAGTACCTTTCATAAAATACCTTTACTGAGTCACTGTGTGAACTGTGCGAACTGTGCTATATGTGTTTTCTGTGCTTTCTGTGCTATGTGCTTTCTGTGAGTCCTGTGAATACTATTGGACTAAATACCGATTGATGATCTGCTTACACTAGCAAATTATCGATACTTAGTGCAATAGACGTCGGAGAGTAGGTGTTCAGTATCAGAATAGGAGTATTGGAGCCTGTTGACTCTTAATCTCCCGCATCGAACAAATCATCAATCTGTTTCAGAGCACCTTATGCCTATAAAGATCATGTATTATTGCTTTTTAACCCTCGAGACATTACTGAACATCACACTACTTGTATAAATTGAATTCATCCGTATTTATGAGTTTTTGTGTTCCCTTGAAAGCTCTTCCCAAACTACTGACATGCCTATTCACACTCGACAGTGTTAAAAAATGATACCCGCGAGATTCGAACTCGCGCCTCCGGAGAGACCAGGACCTTACCCTGGCGCCTTAGACCAACTCGGCCAGAGTACCTGAAAAATTGATTCCGCCCAGGATCGAACTGGGGACGTTCTGCGTGTTAAGCAGATGCCATAACCAACTAGACCACGCAACCAATTGTTGAGAGAAATGCGTGTTGTTGGAACATGATTCCGAGACGACTCTCCCAGAGTAGTCTAATTACAACTTTTTACAGTTTTGCACATCTGCGGACTGGAAAAAGCGAATACTGGATTTAGTTGCTAACTTGGGAGCCTCAAGGATTGTATAGATTTGTTTGCAAGTGTATAATTCCTCCTAATTGAATATATCAAAAAAAAAGTATCCAAATTATTAGGAGGTAGTTATGTAACAAGTATAGGTTTCCTTCATAGATAATATATGTGTGTCTATAAAAAAAGGCTCCCCACCGACCTGTATTTTGGATGATTGGAGTCGGATTCTAGGATGTCCTAGTTTTATGGTTTTCATTAGTGAATGACAAAGTATAAAT
Organism: Kodamaea anthophila; assembly: GCA_015708815.1. NCBI lineage: Eukaryota > Fungi > Ascomycota > Pichiomycetes > Serinales > Debaryomycetaceae > Kodamaea > Kodamaea anthophila. The sequence continues at coordinate 163,437 of JACFYR010000038.1, forward strand.
ACCAATATAGTAATCGGATGTCAATTTAGCATCTTTTACCCATATAGAACAATTAATCTGCAGGCGGAAAAGTGAACCTCAACGTCCTTGTCTCTCACCTAACGACATTTTCGGGATATAACTGCGAACAGCCTTCACCTATCGTGAATTTTTTCACGAACAGCCTCATCTACAGGCCTATTTGTCAGTGAACAGAAACGAATCCAAGAATGCATGATGATATTCTTGGTCTACGCTGCTTGGTATTTTTATGGTGTCGTACAGATGAGCGTACCTCCCTAATACCAAATTGACTCTTAATCTGTTTTTGCAGCCATTTCAATTTCCTGGCTCCTCCCCAGTGAATAGTCAAACACTCGAAGCACAGTGGAACGAACTATATGAAGTGAACAATGTGAGCTAGCTGAAGAAATTTGGGTCTAGCTAGCAAGCAATGTAACTCAAGTGAACTAAGAATGCCTATGTATAGGTATATTTCAACGAGGTTTGCATATTTCGCTACGTATGCCTATGTATAGGTATATTTCAACAAGGTTTGCATATTTCGCCAAGTATGCCTATGTATAGGTAGTAATTCAACAAGGCTACATAGTTCGCCCGCTCACATTAAGAAATTACTGATTTAGCAAGTGAGTCGAGAATTAACAGATTCAAACGTTCTTCGTATTTTTGTGATGTGATACTCTGATTTCATGAAAACGACAGACTGCCAAGGCGGTGGGTTACATTATCATATCAACAGACTGTGATCAAATCTTTGGCGGTTCTTCACAAACACATTCTCAACTTGATTAAAATTGCACTCATGAAACAATAGGCTGTTTAAAGGTTCCTTAAGCCTTGTAATTTCTCCCGTAGCAGCATAATTTAAATTATCTTACACCCTTATGGGCGCCTTTCTACATGCTCAATTTAGATCTGATAGTGATATCTCAATAAGTACCAATTTTGATATCAAAGGATTTTATAGATTGTACAGAATAAAACACCCAATGAAGGATATTTGAAAATATTCACTTATTGGCATGAAGTGAGATGCTCAATTTAGATCTGATAATATTCGCATCTCACTTCGATGCTCTTTTAGTATATTATACGCTTATTCGGTTACGCTCAAGCTCAATTTAGATCTGATAATATTCGCATCTCACTTGGATGTTCTTTTAATATACGCTTATTCGCTCACTACGTTTATCAATTTAGATCTGATATTCGCATCACTCGTTCGATGGTCGTACAATGCTGTTTACGAGTGTCAGAAAGGGTTCTCTTGAAACTGACAGCAAGGTTATGTTTCAAGCTGTCAATTGCTCTACCCTGGTCGCAACGGTACAAGCAGTGATCACAAAAACTGTCTCTGTAGTAGTTGTCTTTATCCGTCTAATATTAGAATCCTACACCAAATATAACAGGAGTTGGCTGTAGAATCGAGATATAGACCGATAGGATAGTTCCGTAGTTCCGTCTCCTACATTTCTTACATGCAACAGCTAAGCAGTAGTATGCCACACATCCAAGATAACCATTCGCTGAAGTCCATTTATCATTTCTCTACTAATATCTCATTTATTTATCTATCCGTAAATACAACCGGTACAAGCTATCTCAAGTATTTATTCAAGTATCGAGCGAGCGAGATACTTGATTATGTTGAGTTTTCACTCAAGGATCGAGCAAGCGAGATATTTGAATATGTTGAGTTTTCATTCAAGGATCGAGCAAGCGAGATACTTGGTTATGTTGAGTATTTCATTCAAGTATCTCGCTCGCTCGATACTTGGTTCTTTCAAATATCATATTTTCAGTATCTTGTATTCAAGTCTGATTTACAGTTTCAAGTTTGCTCCACTCGATACTTGTATCTCATTTCAAGTGACTCGCATTCCAAGTTCTCGAATTCTCATCAAATAGGTGATACTTGGAATTCTCCACACTTGAATCCCCATAATTTATCTCATTTCAGCATCTCTTTCAAGATCTCACATTTCCAATATCTCGTACTCAATACTGGAATTATCGACACTTGAATCCCCATATTTTATCTAATTTCAAGATCTCATTTCAAGATCTCGCATAGTAGCTAATTTCAATTAAGTGTTGAATTACAAGTCTCATTTCGCTCGATACTTCTCAGTTCAAGTGCTCGAATATCAGTATTGAGTGAAGTACTTGGAAATTCTTGAGATTCAAGTATGTCGCATTTCAAATATGTCGCATGCATGTCGCATTTTCAGCATGTCGCATTTTCAATCTCTCGCTTAGCTTATGTTTGAAAATCTCGATACTAAAAAATCTCGATACTTGAAAATCTCGATGATTGAAAATCTCGATGATTGAAAATCTCGATGAAATTACTCGGTACTATATTATTTCAAATATCTTGAATTTCCAAGTATCGCATTTCAAGTATCCCACTTAGCTTAATATTTGTTACCCGAGATCATTTCTCCTAGTCAAGCATCTCGAATATTCAATATCGAGCGAAGCGAGATATTTGAAAATTCTCGAAATTTTATTCTCATTCCAGTATCTCACAAGTATCGAGCGAAGCGAGATACTTGGGAATAATCTATTCTCATTCCAGTATCTCGAATTTCCAAGTATCGAGCGAAGTGAGATACTTGAGAATAATTTAATCTCATTTCCATCTCGAATTTCCAAGTATCTCGCTTCGCTCGATACTTGAGAATAATTTATTCTCAGTCCAGTATCTCGAATTTCAAGTATCTCTTATTCCAGTATCTCACTTCGCTCGATACTTAAAAATAATTTAATCATTTCCAGTATCCCTAATTCCAGTATCTCGCTTCGCTCGATACTTGAGGATAATTTATTCTCATCCAAGCATCTGGAATTTCAAGTATCTCTTATTCCAGTATCTCACTTCGCTCGATACTTGAGAATAATTTTATCTCATTTCTGTTAGGGATTCCACTACTGAGTTGGGGATGTGAACTAACTGACTTACTTTATTTGAAGGACATAGGTACGTATTTAAGCAAACCAGCCTCCTCT
>JACFYR010000049.1:0-40425 GCA_015708815.1 Kodamaea anthophila
GGGATATCCAAATTATTAGGAGGTTTTCCCGTACGTAGTTATGTAACAAGTATAGGTTTCCTTCATAGATAATATATGTGTGTCTATAAAAAAAAACTATGGTCGCTTGTGGTTACATTATACGTGGGAAAAATAGCTTCAACTATTTCACAGTTATTCCCGGAGGACCACATCTTGAAAGGTGAATTTTTAAATTTTATTAAGATTATTCTACAAAAAATGAACACTTCCTTGGTATTGAAACAATTGATTGTTCTCTACGATAGAAATCTCTCATGAGGGACCGAAAACAGATTCGAAAAGGCTCAGTGGCTCCCATTTTTTGAAATACGTAGAATTGTACTCATTTTTGCCATTTTCTGCAAGTTCCTTGTCTCTCATATGAAACATGGCAACTATATTGTGCCTGCTCGAAACGGTAAACGACTGAAAAAAGTTCAGAGAGCTTGAGTACACATTTCTATACGTATTTTTACGATCTCGTTTAATATTTTCGATTGTAGACTATTTTTCGTTATTTTCATGTCCATCGACTCAGTCCTCCTCATTGGAGGCTCAGGCTTTCTTGGCCTACACATGATTGAGCAATTCTACAGACGCTACCCAAGGGCAACGATATCCGTTTTCGATATACGGCCACTTCCCGAAACGATTTCAAAGTACTTCACTTTTCCTCCACAACAGATCCAAGTCTTTGTTGGGGATATTACTCTGGAGAAAGATATGAAGAATGCCATTTCAAAAAGCAGAGCTTCTGTCGTGGTACACTCAGCGTCGCCCTTAGCCAACATCAACAATGATACCCTTTATGAACGGGTCAACGTCGAGGGTACCGCTAATGTGATCAACTGTTGTAAAGACTTGAGGGTCGGAGTTTTAGTCTATACTTCATCAGCTGGTGTTATATTCAATGGCGAAGATATCATTAATGCTAACGAGACCTGGCCATATGCTAACCCTCATATGGATAAGTACAACGAAACAAAGGCCCGAGCAGAAACTCTTGTAGTGGAGTCTAACGACAAAAATGGCTTGAGAACTGTGTGCATACGCCCATCAGGCATATTTGGGCCTGGTGATCGGCAATTAGTTCCTGGATTACGCGCAGCTGCAAAATTGGGACAGTCCAAATTTCAAATGGGTGACAACAACAATATTTGTGATTGGACTTATGCTGGAAATGTCGCTGACGGTCATGTGCTTGCTGCAGAGAAATTGCTCAAGAGCAACAAGATTTCTGGTGAAGTTTTTATTGTCACTAACAATTCACCAACATACTTCTGGACTTTGGCAAGAACAGTCTGGAAGGCGGATGGTATTGTTGAGAAGTACAACATTAAATTTCCCAGACCATTGGGCATGGTTTTGGCACGTCTCTCTGAAGTATTTGCACGCTTGACTGGCAAAGAACCTGGCTTGACCCCTTTTAGAGTGAAAATGGCAACTGCCTTCAGGTATCATGATATCAGCAAAGCAAGGGAATTATTGGGCTATGAACCGGCAGTTGATTTGGAAACCGGTATCAAGTACACAATTGACTGGATGAACGAGATGGAGAAGAAATAAGACCAAGGGGATTCGACCTTGTACACTATAGCGTGTATAAGCTAATAGAAAATTTATGAAGTAAAGCTGTGGCATAAGTATTCAGAGGTTTGGGCCTATACACTTTTACCTAAAATAGCCCGGTCTTTGGCATTAGCTGTAGCTGCTGCTGAAGCGAATCAGGGGAAGCTCAATAGTACTACACCTTTTAATCATACCGTAATCTTATTGCGCTATTCTAGCTAGATGAGCATATGAATTATACCAAGCTCACACAACATAATCAGTAAGTCGTAAAGGATTCTTCCAGACGAGGACTCACTGATCTGTGTATTGTTGGTCATTGGTATTTTATGCGAGGTGATGTTTTGACTAGTTTGATTCTGCAACACTTTTTCCTCGGCCACAAATTGATCATAGTCGAAAAGCAAGTCTATTGGTGAATCTTCCTCGGTTTCTATGTGGTTTTTTACACTCGAGGCGAGTGTTGCATCCATTTTGTCGAAGTAATTATTGGATGGCGTCTTAGTAGTGATTATGCTATCATCCAGCTTCTTAAACGGTAACAGGCAAGCATTTACCTCATTCAACAGTGAACAATCAGCCAACAATACACTAAGAAAATTAGCACTGGGGTTTCCTGGGCAAAGGCTATAGCAATCCAGTTTGATGCTCTGAAGTGCACAGCATTCGCAAGCCAAATCATCGGCTTTGCAGTCATCAAGCTTGCTCAAAACTGAATTACAGCATGCAGACAAAGTAACAAGATCTTGGGCCCCGCAGCGCTCATAGGGACGGGGGTTGGGATTTACGTATGATCCGTGTTCTTGTGGATGGAGAAATTCCCGTGACACTACCAAAGTGATAAGGGTGATGATTGGTACTAAGTTCATAGAGCGGCTGCAAAATTTAATTTGGTACAAATAGAAAAGTTCAGGCAAAAAGTTCAGGCCATAAAAGCCATACAGTTTTGGTCTATCTTTTGACAAGCATTCGCACGAGCAAGATAGGATGAAGCACGGTAAAACGAAACATGGACTAATGAACAGTTGCCTTAAGCATGACTTGAAGTTTAAATTCTCGCATTTACAGTATTTGATATATTCATTTCACCAGGGGGAACTTCAAACTTGTCACATGAATTTCCTATGGAAATACCTCGTACATCTTGGCTCCCAAATCAACACTCAACTTAAAATCAGTTCACCTGCCCGCCTGATATGGTACTCAAGTTAATGCCAACTCACATTAATGTCTTGCACGCGCAAAACTTAAACAACCACCTCATAGGACTTTCACGTATTGAATGAATCATTATTCAGCCGTATATCTCTATCTCTACAGAGGAAATGGCACTTGTACCTCTTAAATTTATTTCGCTGTTTCTTATTACCACAATTAGGGCGTTTGGTCTAGTGGTATGATTCTCGCTTTGGGTGCGAGAGGCCCTGGGTTCAATTCCCAGAATGCCCCTTTTTTCTTTTTTTGTCCTGAAATCTAACACAATAGGCTGTGGTTAAGAACAAAGATCAGTGGCGGAGTAGACGTGTCAGTGGTATGTCACAAACAATACATTGCAGAATGATTTAATGTCATAAATTGAGACGACAGCAAGTTCCATTGGTTTCCCAACCGGTTTTGCTCGCTTCTTCATTACTCATGCTATCCATTTTGATTACATGAACTCTAATTATTCCGCCCAGATTACAACGGTATAAAAACGTCATGATGGGAGATGATCTGCAGCGTTCCTAGATAAATAAGGGCTCTGAACCAAACTGAACAATCAAGGAGAATGTCGTGTAAACGCGTATTGGGGTCAAAGAACCCAATGCTAAATTTTCCTACTGCAACAAATGTTAACAACTGCTCAATATTATACAGCCAGAGCCTTCGAGAGAATATCCCAAAGGCTGCTTCTCTGGCCTTCCCTCGTTGCTGTATATTTGAAGTGTACAAATCCGGAAACCGTTTTTTTTTTCGATTCAGGTACACTTTTCTTTTGGTCCCTTTCTTTTGCTATCTATTTTTACCTCTTTCGCGGTATAAATAGAGAACGATTCCGTAGTATTCATTAAGCATGATTCACTCGTTTATTCTTCTTGCTACGCTTTTTGCTAGTGTTTTCTGTGCGGATTCATCATCCAATACTCCTGCAATTGAAGTGGTTGGCAACAAATTCTTCTTTAGCAACAACGGGTCCCAGTTTTTGATGCGTGGAATTGCCTACCAGCAAGACACATCCAATAGCACTGACAATTCATTCAAAGATCCTCTTGCTGACGAAGATGCATGCAAAAGAGACGTCAAATACTTCCAGGACTTGAACACCAATGTGTTGCGGGTTTACGCGGTCAACACAAGTTTGGATCACGATGCGTGCATGAAGACCTTTAGCGATGCAGGTATCTACATCATTGCTGATTTGTCCCAACCAGACCAATCTATCAACAGGGACTCACCTGAGTGGAACCTCGATTTGTACGACAGATACACCAGTGTGGTCAGTATGTTTGCCAATTACACAAACGTTTTGGGCTTTTTCGCTGGTAACGAAGTCACCAACAATAAATCAAACACTGACGCATCTGCTTTTGTGAAGGCTGCAATCAGGGACACAAAAAAGTTTATCTCTGACAACAACTTTAGAAGCATTCCCGTTGGATACTCTTCGAACGATGATGAAGATACCAGAACTGCCATCGCTGACTACTTTGCTTGCGGAGACCTCGACGAGAGGGCCGACTTCTTTGGTGTTAACAATTATGAATGGTGTGGTGATGCTACCTTTGAAAGCTCAGGATACAAGGACAGAACAGAAGAATACAAGAACTTGACCATTCCAGTGTTCTTTTCCGAGTACGGATGTATTGAAAAACGCCCCAGAAAATTCACCGAGGTTGGCACCATTTTCTCGGATGACATGACAGATGTATGGTCGGGTGGTATTGTTTACATGTACTTTGAGGAGGAAAACCAGTACGGTTTGGTTTCTGTTTCGGGGGACAAAGTGTCGACCTTGAGCGACTACTCGTACTATTCTTCGGAAATTAACAAGATTTCACCTTCGTACGCAAAAGCTTCTTCAGCATCCTCGGAGGCTAAGAATACCATGTCCTGCCCTGCGAGTGCAAGCACTTGGAAAGCTTCCGAGACACTTCCACCGACTCCAGACAAGGAGTTGTGTGACTGTGTTGCCAGCACATTAAATTGTGTTGTTTCGTCTGATGTGGACGAATCTGACTATGGCGAGTTGTATGGCATTGTCTGTGCAGACATCGACTGTTCTGGTATCAGTTCTGATGGCTCCAATGGTACATACGGGAGCTTTTCGTTCTGTTCTGACAAAGACAAGTTGTCGTACGTGTTGAATGAATACTACGAGAAAAACGACAAGGCTTCTTCTGCTTGTGATTTCAGCGGCTCGGCCCTGATCAACAAAAGTGCTTCTTCGAATGCTTCGTGTTCCAGTAAAATCTCTCTGGCCACGAAGAGTGCTAGTGGCAGCAGTTCAAGCGGCAGTTCCAGCAGCGACTCCAGCTCCAGTGCAAGTTCCAGTAGCTCCAAAAAGAGCAGTGCTTCTCAGCAAACTTTCTCTGGCAGATTGGCAGCTTTCAGTTTTGTCGTTAGCGCATTGGTTGGTGGTGCTGTGACTTTTATTATCTGATTTCTAAAAACAATACATCACAAGGTCCATGATATTGTAGGTTACGTAAAATAGCCGATTACAGCTTATTCAACAGATCATGCTGATTTATTCTGAAACCATTATCATCAATGCAGTATCTACACAGTAACTTGTAAAATATAGGGGAATTTATTTATGCCTACACGAGAGCCTGATGACTTGAGTGTCCCTTGACAATTAATTTTATATGCTAGTTGAGCGATCTCATTTATCGGAGATCATGAAAATCTCATTTAATGCCTTAGCGTCCATCACTGAAGCCCGCTTTTGTCTAATCCACTTTGACCTAGCGGAAAGTCTTGTGGCGATAGCTTTATTCGGGTCCTGAGCTGTGAGTTTCTCCCTTGTTGAGGTTTCTTCATCTTTTTCTTTATTCTTAGCCTCATCTTTCTTCTTTTCCTTACTTTTATCTTTCTTTTCCTTCTTTTCCTTCTTTTCCTTCTTTTCCTTCTTTTCCTTCTTATCCTTCTTATCCTTCTTATCCTTCTTATCTTTCTTTTCCGTCTTTTCCGTCTTTTCGTTCTTTTCGCTCTTGTCCTTTACTTTCTTACTTTTATCCGTCTTCTCCTTCTTCTCCTTCTTCTCCTTCTTCTCCGTCTTTTCCTTTTTATCCTTCTTCAAACGTTTAGTGCTCTTTTCATCCACCTCCTCACGTTCTCTTTTCCCATAAGATATGAGCTTCTTGGATTCCGCATCCCACGTGCTGCTCAAAACCTCACCCTTGACGAAGTGCATGCCCCATTTCCCCTCCATCCATCTCTCTTTCCTCTGTCTCTCGAGCTCATCTGTGATTTTGTCTTCTTTTCCGTTCAATCTTCCAAGTAAGCGCTGGAACAGATCCAAGCCAAACGCGTCGCCCATCTCAGCGCCATCCTTTTTTTGCTTCTTGGCTAAACGGGCCCCCAACCCCATGTTGTCCTCCTTTATGTGCACCTTAACATGTGTAGTCATAGCATGTGAAACCAAGCCCAAACCTTCGCCAGACTTCCATCCCAACTTGCTCATATACTGGTGGCCAAACCGCGATGTATCGTTGGCCCATGTCGTATTGCGCGGGTCCAAACCGAACCTCTGCTTAGTCTTGGTACCTGCTAACCCCATCTCGTTTTTTGAGATGCGAAAAAAACTAACCAATATACTCACTCTCTCACATCGACAACTAGTACATATAGTAAATGCAGACCCTTGCATAAAGTATATACATGTTATTGTATTTAATATCCTAAAACGACGTACCATTCCGAAGTTGTCCATAACCCGGTATGTTGTCCCTGTATTATACACCCGGATTGAACCAACCACTCAACCACACACCGAAAATCTCTGACCCCGAGGATTGTGTAGAGTTTCCCATAAACTGAAGCATAAGGGATACCGGGACGGAAATGAATATGGTACAAAACAGCACTGATTATTTTGATCCAGATCTCCTGATTAATGTTGCCATTCAAATCAAGCCAGATGTGTGAGCATGCTTTTCCAGTAGGTACTGGCACTGATTTCTGTTCTTCCAAGTATGCAAGGTTCTCGCCTATAACGACGATGTCACAAGAAAGCTTCTCTTTATCAATTAATCTAGATTCATACCCAGAAAAATTATAAGCCTTGTCAACATGTACCAAATGAACATTCTGGTCGGAAACCAAATGCAACAACAGTGCCATATCACCGCTGGACACATTTTGGGACAAAATCAATCCCTTCTTAGCGTTGGAAAGAGTGACCATCTGTTCTTTAAACTTTGCAGCCTGATTGAATATCTTGGGCGCAATCTTCATGTTGAGCAGATTATACACTTTATCTGTGAGCATAAACTTGGAATCGGCATCATCAATGCCATAATAGATCATTTCCTTGTCCTTGATCAAAGCTGACGAAGCCTCATGAGTGGCTAGATCGCCAAAAGCTGCCAAAATTTTCTTGACTCTGTACGCAGAAAAGTTCTCTTCACGTGTCGAGAATATTGCTTTGAGAGTCGAACGCAAGTCATCATGAAGCTTGGGAACCACTTCGTAACTCACATGATTCAAGAAGAACGGAGAAGAAGATAACATCTCTTCTTTTTGTCGCATCGAGTTATCCTCTAAACGTTCAAGAAGGTCAACGGGACCAACATCGTTAACTTCTATCTTTGTGTACTCTTTGAGGTTGTCTCCCACAGATGCAAAGAGAGGTGTACGGTCAACATCATTTTCCAACATTGTTCCGTCAAAATCTTTCCATAAATCAAGGAAAAAGGGTAGCTTGATATTTTCCAAATCTTCGCTGGAAACCAACTCTTCTTCAATTCCCTTCAATACCATCCTCTCGAAAGCTTCTATACCCTTGCTGACAGCTTGAAGTCCACCAACCAGTTTTCGCACAACTGACCATTTTTGCTTGATGCTTTTTGTATCCATTCCATCAAACAAAGACGCAATTTCGTCGTAATTGATAACTTTCCGGCACAAAGCCTTCATTATGACGATAGCACGAAACAAAACCGTAGCATCCGCTTTATCAAATTTATAAATGGTTCTGATTCGCTGTTCTCCAGAAACATTTTTGGGCTCCAGTCTTTTCTTGGGTTGCGTTTTCCTCCTGAACTTTTTAGAAACATGAATAGGAAGCTGTGAATCATTGGCATTATCAGTGACTCCTGTAGCCAGATTTTCTTCTTTGACTTTAACTTTCCGATTTCTTGCTCTAGTTGCAGTTGCTTTAGGTGCTTTTAAGGAGCCTAGGCGATCCTTTCCACTCTTTTTCCGTTTCTTCTTCAGCTTACTCAAATAAAGACTGACTTCACCCTCGATAACTCTAACCTCCATGGGTAAGGGTCTATCACCGATATCACTAACGCACTGTTCTTTGGCTTCCTCGATTTTGGCTTCTGTGGGGCGATATTTAGGGTCTGTGAGAATCAAAATTTTCCTGGAGGTGGTCTTGCCCAGTTTTATAAATGATACATCTCTAATCTCCAAATCTTTTGAGGCAGTCAAGATACATATATCACGTGCTAATGTCTTCATATCTGTTGCAGAGCTCAGGCCAATACGTTGATCCAAAAAGCGGCACAAACGAGCAGTCGTATAGGTTACCCCACCGAAATCCCTGATTATTGCTAGTAGTTCAGTTCTTCTCTTTTGACCTTTCAAAGATCCTACCGTCGCTGATTTCCTCACCCGCTTCACTTTTTTGGTTTCTTCAATTTCGGGAAGAATAGGTTTGATGCTTTCGAGAGAGATAAGCCCACCATTATTTGCATTCTCTTCTTTAACACCCGAATGGAGTGGTGAGTCACTCGCGGGAGGTAAAATATCTATCCCCATCCCATCATCAGAACTAGCTACCGTAGGTTCAACCGTCCTTTGTTTTTTGGCATTGCGTTTCGGGGGTGCTTTGATTCTCTTTTTGGCCATCTCAACATCAGACAACTTTTTCACTCTCATGAAAGGACCGTTGGCAACTTTTGATAAAGGCACGTAAAGACTTTTCGTCAACTCTGAAAGTGATTGCAGTAGGGTCTTTCCTGGATTCGGTCTTTTAGCTTTGTGGGGCTTTATTGGTATCTCAGCGTGCTGTATGTACTTGATGTAGTACCTGTAAACTTTGTACTTACCTTCAAAGTCAAACGATCTCACGATTGATATATCATCATAGTAGTCAGGATATTGTTTCAAAGGAAGTAAGTGAGTATCGTTCACAACGTAACTTGCCAAGTTATCTAGAAGTCTCATCCAAGGTCTAAATCCTGACACCCCCACAAGGTATCGCAAAACCTCCTTGGATGTAACACCTGTCTTTCTGTCTAGGATAGCCTGATGAATTTGATTTACTGGATGGAAAAAGGGATTGATCACCGGAACGACTTCCCCGCCATCATCACTCATTGTGCTAGGGGTTTCGCCCCCTTCATTGCTTTCGGTGTTGATCCCGAAGAATAGCTGAACGTAGTCCCTACCAGAATTGAAGTCCTTAGGTAGGTCCTTTAAAAACCGAATTGAATAAGTCGATTGATTAGATTTAGGGTCTTTTACCATAACTTTTTCAATGTATCCTTGTTTGTGAAGAGACTCCACCATAGCTCCAAAAAATTTGCTTCCTGTTACTTTTGAAGACATATTTAGTTCAACTTTCAAGTCGTAGAAGCCGCGGAGTTGGTTAGGAGCATTCTTGGCAGACTCCACTATCATCTGTTTTAGTACATGGGATCTTCGCGAAGTATTCAAGTCATTAGAAGATGTATTTGTCTTTTCAGCAAACTTGATGTGTACAAGATGGTTAGTGTGTTGATGAGCCTGCTCATTATACACGCTTGTCTTGACGATAAGATTCATTTCCTCTAGCTTCTTGAAACGGGAAGGTAAAGAACGTGGGTCTTGATTCGCTTCCTTCACCAAATCTGGGGACAAAATCCCTGCGCTTCCGTGTTTGGCAATGACACAGAGCAATTCGAATGGCTTTTCTCCTAGTTGCATTTTCAATTTCTTTAATGGCGCAAGCCCTGTCAAGTACTTCCATTGTGTATCTGGGGTTGGCTTAATATGTATACTCCGCTCATCGCCCGCATTAGCGAGAAACTCATTGTAACTAGGGTGAATAGTGAGTGTAACTCCATTAAGTTCAGCATAAACTGACCACGAGTTTTCCTCCTCCAGTGAGAAGAACAACCATTGCCAAATACATTGTTGTTGAAAGGAGTCGATGGCATCATTCTCTTTGGTAGTACCCTGTGAGTTTCCTCTACTTTGCAAATATCTGGTTACCATCAGCCATAGGTCAGTCAAAGAGAGACCATGCTGTCCCAGGAAAGATAGTGTCTCGAGAATGTACGACACCAATTCAGATGGGGGACAAGAAAACAACATATTGAATTGTCTGGATATTATTCAGACGTTTTTTGTTTTCTTTTTGGTAAGATGCATTACCACCCATGCTCCTGGGCGATTGCAGATGATTAAAGCAGAATACGTTAGAAAAGCAGCAAGGCCACTTTCCTCACACCCAATACTTGTTTTTTATTGATAGGTATATCTAATGAGGAAGACTATATACTTGATATGCTGCTAATAAGAACTCAGTCGTTCCCAATTTGTCATCAAATACCCCAACTCGGCCTCTCCAGTACACTTGAGCTAATACTGCTGGTGATTCTGGGTCTCACTGATACTAGCAGACCCAACACATATCTAATATGTCACTCCGTGGGGTTTCAGGTACCACTTCAATGCTAATTGAATCAATTAATTTATAGCCTTCCTTAGACATCTACCTTGACGCTGTGTGTCTGCTTCTCCTATGAGGTGCATACCAGACTGTCGACACTAGTCTATTTGATTTGTAGATGTAAAGTAGATAGGAGGGATTTTTCGAGGGTGCTAAGTGTTATGTGATACTACATTTCACAAAATAAATTATCAAAGGCTCTTTGGCCGAGTGGTTAAGGCGGTAGACTCAAGTTCTACTATCGTAAAGATGCAGGCGTTCGAACCGCCTAGGAGTCATTTTTTCTTTTTTGTTGCTCCGAGGATGTGAAAAGAAATGAAAAGTTTGCAGTCGCTCGCTCACAACACCAACTACTATGGATTCTGACGATGAGCTCACCCTTTCGGCCCATGCACTTGCCGCTCTTCAGGAATACAAGCAAGAGGAGGAAAAGCGACTTGAAAAATTTGAGCAGCTCAAGAAAGCAGCCGAAGCTAGGGCAGCGCTGTTGAAGGAAGCTTCAATACACGACTTTCAAGAAAACTGGCAGTTATCTCAATTTTGGTACGTTGATGAAACTGCCAATACTCTAGCGAAAGCTTTATTAGAAGGTGCGGACAGCAGTACCGTGATTGTAATTGCCAGTGCACCTTCTGTTTATGCAGCTATCAATAAAATGCCTAAAGAGGAGATTCCCACGGAGCACATTTATTTATTGGAGTATGATACTAGATTTGAGATACTCGCAGGCAAGGATCGCTTTTTCTTCTATGACTACAAACACCCAGACAACATTCCAGATGTTTTGAAAAACAAATGCCACAGGCTTTTAATTGACCCTCCTTTCTTAGAGGATCTCTGTCAATTGAACTCAGCGAAGGCTGCCCACAATATGCTTGTCAAAGACAAGACTGAAAAATGTGCCAGTGGTGTCTTGAAATACAGAATGATTTCTTGCACTGGTGAAAGGATGGCCCCTGTCATTAGAAAAGCATATCCAGGAGTTGAAATAACTGATTTTCTCCCTGAGCATTACCAGTTACAAAACGAATTTAGATGCTACGCTTCATTTGAATGTTCTTATTGGAAATTCCAGAAGTAGATATAGCAAGCAGTTGTTTATAGACACATGTTATTTGTGAATACATTGAGTGTAACATTGTAAATCATCACACGTGCTGGATATTACGCCAATATATCCACTTGTGAGTAAATTTAGTACTGGGAGAGATGCCCTAATAAAAAAATGTCGTCAACAGCTCATAAAAATTCTGTACAATTCTTTGCGTTTCCTTTGAAAAATCGACGACTGGCTGTTTTGTGGCTAACAAATGTCTTGATTTCAAGATGACTTTCACCGAAAAAAAATCTTATATAAATTCGGAGGCTTGTCCGGTTTTACTTTTTTCTTTCCATAACACACTAATTATGTCTTTCTCCGACTTCTCCAAGGTTGAGTCCATTAAGTCCTTGAACGAGTTCTTGGCTGACAAGTCCTACATTGACGGGTATGTTTGATCGACCAATGCACTATACACAGCATGAACAACATAGTTGGAAAACAGGCGGAAAATTTTTCATCAATTTTTTCTTAATGCAACGTGCCAATTATTTACTAAACGATAAATGATGATTTCAATCTTTGGTCCGTGTTTATGAGGTGGATTCAAGACCCACCGTATGAGTGACAAAGAAGATTTAAATAAAATCCCTGATTATCTTTTTGAATATTGATTGATTCATGCTTGTTCTGAACAAATTTTACTAACAATAGTACCACTGCCACCCAGGCTGATGTTTCTGTCTACAAGGCTTTCCAGAAGGAATACCCACAGTTCTCTAGATGGTTCAACCACATTGCCTCTTTCACTGAGGAGTTCGCTGACTTGCCAGCTGGTAAGGCCCCAGCTCCTGCTGCTGCCTCTGCCGCTGCCGAGGAGGACGACGACGTTGACTTGTTTGGCTCTTCTGACGAGGAGGTCGATGAGGAGGCTGAGAAGTTGAAGCAGCAGAGATTGGCTGAGTACGCCGCCAAGAAGGCTGCTAAGGGTCCAAAGCCTGTTGCCAAGTCTGTTGTTACCTTGGACGTTAAGCCATGGGACGATGAGACCGACTTGGAGGCCATGTTGGCTAACGTGAAGGCCATTGAGATCGAGGGATTGGTTTGGGGTGCTCACCAGTGGATCCCAGTCGGTTTCGGTATCAAGAAGTTGCAGATCAACTTGGTTGTTGAGGACACAATCTCCTTGGACGACTTGCAGGCCCAGATTGAGGAGGACGAGGACCACGTCCAGTCCACTGATATTGCTGCTATGCAGAAGTTGTAAGCTATTTGGAGTTACATATATAGGTGTTTACCTGTAAGATGTGTATGATGACTGCTGTTGTCTTAGTTCTATTGTATAGAATTTAACGATATTATGGGTTTATTTTGCATATGTAGTTTGGCTTATACTGGTAAGTAGTCAACATCGTTTGGTAACCATTGTAGGAGAAACTCTTCTTGTGTAATACCTGAAGCCCACACCTGCTGAACAATATGGCGAAGTGAAAACAAAGTCCCCATCTGAACGTTGTTGTAAAGAGTATCCATAAACTTAGAGACCATTGATCTTTCAAATGCTGTTTTGCACTCGCAACCGACTGCATACACAGGCCAAACCATTTGCGTAATCAATGGAGACTTCGCATCCATACTTCCATAAACTTCAATGAATTCACTAACCAATTTTGATATTGTGGAGGACATAGGGTCTTTTGTGCGTTCGAGAGTAATGTATACTGCGATTGCCCAGCATTGTGTGCATTTAAGCCTATCATTGTAATCACGGTCGTCGAATAAGACATAATCTCTGTAGTTTAGAATCATTCTCTTTGTATGTTCATATTCTTCGTTATATGTTGGAAAAGGGGCACCTAAATGAAAGAGATGTCGTATACGGCATACACGGGCCATTGCACGAAAAATCTCACCAGGACAACCCATCATCTTTGCTGTAGACAGTGTACCCATTTCGTAGGTTGTTTCATTGGTGTCATTACTTAAACAATACCAATCACTAGAACAATAGGGAAGACGGCAATCTGGTGATACAATTGCAGTTACTGTATCATACCATGACAATACAACAACTAGTGACTTCTTCTTTTCGTTTTCTTCAACTAGACTTCTGAAAAAGTCTTTATCTTGGCAGATTTTAGAGAACATCTGGAAGAAATATCTAACCAGACCACTTTTGCCCTCCTCTAAAACTGTGAACAAGACATGAACATTGATCAAGATCAAAACAACAAATGCGGATGCTTGCTTTTTCTTCTTGAGCAATGGTGGACTATCAATTCCTTCAATTGGTTCTGAGTTGATAAAATTTACAAGCAGACTCATCGCAATGCTAATGTTCGCCATCCCCTTTTTGTAATACTCTTGTAGGGTTGTGAAGCTATATGATATGTTAGCCTCTTCATTAGGTGATTCGTGCTCATTGTTTCTTTTATGCATTTCCTCGTTTCTCTTGCTCTCATATAAGTGGATACATGCTAAAGATATGAAACAAGATCTTGCTATGTCAAAGTCACAGTACTTCAATGCCAAATCCGGCCAGGGTGAGTTCGGATGGGCATCGAGAAGGGGAAGCAAGTTTTGAAAAAAGTGCTTGAGCATCATGTTCTCTTCTTCGTATGTCAATTGAATCGAAGAATCTTCTTTATCTAAAACACCAAAGCCAAGGGCCTCGATTCCATTGGAAGTAATTGAATGCATAGAAGGTGTATCTGCAAATCTGTCGTTATTTTGCTTGTTGTGGATATCGCTGCTCATAGCGAAATCATTATCGTTCAGCACATTATTGAATAGATTATCTAAATCCTCAAATAAATCAAAACTCAACTGTTGAAAATTATCGTTATGATACTTGATAGCATGGTGTGTTGTTGCTTTTGTTGAGTTGTCATTGCTGTTCAGATTTGAGTTTGAAACTGGTGCCAGGAATTCATTTTTGGTCAGATTATAGCTTGGGACATCAGCATACTCGGTGTTGGCGTTATTTGCCAACATTGCTTCCCCTTTTAACGGACTCACTTCACTATTTGGTGGTATCACCTTGTTTTTATCCTTCTGTGCTTTTCTTACCCTCTTGGTACGTCTTGCACCCAGGTTCATTGTACTTTTCATGGAGACATCGAAACTCAATCTTATCTCATAGCCTTCACATGACCTCCCACTTTTAACACAGTTCAAGCAACTCGGTTTTGTTTCGTCGCATTTTCGGTGTCGCTTTCTACAAGTCCAACACCCCGTTCGCACTCTTTTCACCTTCTCCATATTCTATAATCTTTTTTAATATTGATATCGAGAAATCTTCACGTGAGGACAGTTTCTCCAAATACGGAAAAAAGTACCAGAATTCAATTTTCGTTGCAATTCACTTATGGGGGGTATTTACTGTTGGGTTATTTGCGAATTCAAGTGTAAGGCTAAAATAACTATTGAAGATTTGATTGTTGTCTGTTCCCTCAGCTTTTTTGATGATTTTGCACAAAATATCTTGAAATGTTCATAGGTGTGTTAATTTTAAACACCCTGAACAAAGTATTCCACTACGGGAAGTTGATGTTTTGGATCTTTTCTAAGATGAGAAGTATATAGAATTAGAGATACATACTGCAACGTATTCAAGTTATTCCTGGCATCGGTTAAGGGATAGGTCCCTAAAGGCTCAAAATTGGTGAGAACTGGGATACGATGAGCACTTTTCAATACGGGTAAGTATTGTTCTTCGTAGAATCTCAGTGCCATAAGTGCAGCTCAATGAATATGATGAAAGTTTCTATTCATCGTATTTCCTCTAAACCATTTCTTGGATTATTGATTGTGAAATCTGTCAAGTGCGTGGCATGTACAAATGCAACATTGAACTATCCAGTTTTCGGTGTAATGTCATCTGTCAATAATTAGAAAGATGATATCCATATATTAAGTGATCTTCAGACTACTATAGCCAATGTTAAACGAACCCCACCTACAGCTTCCCAATTGAATACCGGGTGGCAAAGGGTACATGGGGGTCCTAACATTGATTCCCAAAATACAAACAAAACAAAGGTCCCATATCTTACCACACACACTAAACAAACCAAATATCCTACAATGAATAACAAATGTAATTTTAAGCAAACGAAAAGACAAATTTGCACCAGCGAATCTACTACAGACAGATCCAAAAACTATGGTACAAACGATCCACAGTAGTTCTATTCAGCTGAGAACCAAAAACAGAAACTTTTTAGCACAAGTCCAATAAAATTACCGATAGGTTAAAGAGTACACACCCCCGTTAACGACTCGGCGTTGTCAAAGAAGAGCCATGATTGTTAAACATGTATAATCCCAACACAATACAGTGTGAAAAAAAAATTGACATTGTGAGTAGTGATCGTCTTATATTTCATTCATATCATGAGACACCGAAAACCAACAAAACAGTTACCATAACAAACCCAAAAAACTGTGACAATGTATAAAATCATTCCGTTTTACTTATAACAAATATGGTCAAGGAAAGGATAAGCCAACAACAAGTCTGACAACTTTTTACTCTAATCTCCTAGTATACGTCCCTAAAATTCAAACTTTTCCCAGATTTAGCGCCGCCAATTTGTATCTACAAAAGAATCGTTGCTCCAAAATTTTAAAAAACATTCTCGTGGATTAAATCTATCAAAACAATATCTATTTCCACACGATTTGGCGTTCATTATTTCTATTCCCATCTTTCCAACACTGAAATCAACCGACATACAACAACTCCTCTCAACTCTACATTACCGATAAATTGAATATGGAAATATACCACATATATATAGAGGGGTGTAATAAATATCCTACTTGCTTCCACAATCATTTCAAGGACTATCAATGTTCTGAAAGTACCTCTTAAGAATTTGTCTCTGCTGTTTTATACTATTCATTCATTTTTAAAAGACTTCTACATATATTAATTTAATTTAATAAACTCGTGCTTTTTTTACATTTCAGACAAATTATATAAACAAAGAAATATATATGACGTTAAATGAATTTGTGAATTTATTTCCAAGTCGTCTTTCTGAGCATTCCTTGTAGATTTCAACTTATTGATCAGAAATCATAATGTATTAACTGTGCAGCAAAGCTAAAATGTTAACTGTTCGAAAGACTGCATATTTAAATTTTTCCTACACAAGATATATTATTTGAACTTTATATCATTTGACTGTCACAATTATATATCCTGCAAATGCTTACAATTTTCAATTTCTCAAATTAGTTAGTTTCGAAATACCCAACTAATGAAATGTGTCGTAATACCAGAACCCACAATGATAGGTTTTGATTCATGAAGATTTAAGTTGTATGTTTATCCTTTCAATTGGAACTCATCCGAAATATGAATACATAAATTTACTGCTATAATCGACAATAACACGCACTCATTTTCAGACAAACATCATTAAAATTATTCGGAGGTTTTCCCATACTTAGTTATGTAACAAGTATAGGTTTCCTTCATAGATAATATATCTGTGTCTATAAAAAAATAATCATCGACTGTAACTATAAACTTTACAATGATACTAAAATCTCTGGATAGAATTAATGATTTTTAATGTATTTGCCCCAGGTGTGCCCTATATGTCATTGTTGGTGATTTTGCTAATAAAGTCTTTTTCAAATGTAGAAAAATTCACCACATTATAAAATGAAATGAAGTTTAAATTTAATACGTTATAGAGCGTCAAAGTTTTGTTTCACTCAGAATAGGCATGGGATTTGTATTCAGATCCTCGATCAATAGTTAGATGTGTTTAAAATCGTCGAAATCTTAGAGTTGTCACTAAGAACTTGTTAACGCATAAATCTATCCCTGTTAGCTAAGACATGTTTTCAAAGGAAAAGCTTATAATGGGCCTAAATTGATTAAATTTCTTATTACATCTCTATATATTTAAGAACATTAATATAAAAAAAATTTTATTCGTAAGATATATTCTCGAAGAATTTATTGATTGTTTTGTAAACTCAAGAAGTTGAGAACATACATTGAAATGGAACAAATACTCCAGTGTGATTGAGGGAAGGTACATAATCTCTTTTAGGAAGGTATTTTAATATCGTCATGATGACCTTTCCAAAAGCAATAAAGATGTGTGTGTGTGCCGTGTATTTGGCAAATTAGTATTAATATCGAGAGAGTACTCAGAATTAGAGTATATCAGATGTTAACCAATCGAGATTTTTCTCATTGAAGGTACTAATACTGCACGCTATTTATTGTTTATTCCTTTGTCACGAAATCATTTTCTTTATCGTTTTGACCTTGGTGTGACCCTAGGTAGAGATGTGACAATATGTTACAAGGTTAAATTTTAAATTGTTTGGAATTGAGTTTGTATGGTGCTCATATATATTCCTTGCTTAGTTTTTCAGTATTAGTTACTAGAATAGTAGTGAATTGGAATTACTGTAATGAATATAAATGCAAAAACTGTCTTGTAGTCTTCGGGTCCAAAATTCGGTAAAGTATATGTCCCTTCGCAAGCGTCTCAGTTTCTTTGTATTTGAATGATGAAGTAGAAGTAGAGCTTCTTATTATCTATGAACCATCTAAAGATGTGCAATATAAGAAGGGAAGTCAATAAATAAGTAGTATTCATAGTGCGTCACTCTATAAGCTGTGTTTCTTTAAGGTTGATATATTAATAGTTTCCAACCCTTAACATGACACAGACAAAAAAAATCAATTGCGTATAATATTAGCTATACCCGTTGTATATCGGCAATAGCAATGGAGGTATATTTGTACGTAAAGAATATGAAAACTAGTAGAATATTTATGCGCTCTTAAACAGAGTTTGAATAGTATTATATATTCAATAGGTGGTCTATTTGGCAAGTATTATAAAATGATCCCAATCTAAACTTTAATGGGAGTATTGTTAATGGTGGATAGATGCTTATGTTGCTTCAATGTCAATTTACAAAATTTTAATATTTATCACACAATTTTGATATTTCTGGCTTCCTAATAGAATGGTAATACGACACACCGATGAGAGTGAGATGCATCTTGAATTTGTTTTTCTATAGATTGTAGTATTGGTTGTATACCATTAATATTCAGTGATGTCTATAAGTTTGGGCAAAGTAAACGAATGAAGCATTAAAATAATTATGAGAAGATATGATGTTGTAAGTTCTGAGCTAGATGCATGTTACCAGAATATGTATTTCTTCGCACATTGGGTCGTATTGAAAATTTTCAAGTTCGTTTGAGTTCATTTAACAGAGTGAATTAAGAAATGTTTTTAACTTTGAAAGTTTGAAGATAATGCTGCGTTATTTATAAAACGACATGATGTAATTGGCGCCTGGTTCTTAATAAATATTTATGGAAGGATGGTGTGTGTAACCTTTGAATGGTGAAGAGATGTTGAAATATATCTGATAAATGCGGATTGTATTCATGGCTATGAAACCTATAAGGATAGAAAGATGATAACATATTGAATTTTAGGGAACATGATTGTAGTACTCAATGGGAATAAAAATGGTATGGAAATAGAACTAGGTTCTATGATAAGTACCAATATTTTCATTTTTACGCAGAACCCATTCTCGCCAATACAATATATAAGGGACCATACTTTCATTAACATCTTGTTTGTTGAAGGCGTACTAGAACTTTTTATTTTGTTTTTATGAAGATATATTGTATTAATTATTTAAGTAAGCTCTTCTGTTATTACCCATATTGGAAAGGATGAAATTTATGGATACTTTTTAAGAGAATGGCATGTAGTAAAGCACGTGCATTTTGTTTTTTGAAACAATTTAGAGCACGATTAATATGTGCATTAGGAGTAGGCATTGAAAATTTGTACGATTTATTAAAGGTAAACGTCACAATAAAAGAGAAGTGTAGAGCTTGTCTTTTCATGATTTGTTTCTGTTAAGGGGTTTTTGTGGGTGTGTTTGAATAGAGTGTTTGTTGTAAAATTTGCATTGAAATGTTCGTACATTGAAAATGATTGTCAAAAATTGGAATAACTTGTCTAAACTACTTCTCGGTCGTGAACAGCCATATTCATACACTTGAAGGTGTTCATTCTTTTCTTGTAAGTGGCCTAGGATATTGAATTAAAGTAACTGAGGTTGATATGAAAAGCAATTTTGATTGTTTCGATAACTGCTACACATAAGTTGTAAAGAACTTGCACTTTAATTCTGCTAGGAGTTAAATTTCCTTGTTTGTTTTTCGCGAGAACATAAAGAGGTGACCATGTCATTACGCGAGTGCGTTATCAAGAAGAAAGGATTCAGAATAACTGGCGTACCAAACCTGTAACTGATATATGCAGTTCACTATGTTAGATAGTGGACGAAGGACTAAATTGAGAACCTGAAAATTAGTTCATATCTACTATTAGGGCTGTATAGTAATTCAATTACAAACGACTGATTCAATTAGATACTTCAGACGCTGCTCTTTAATATTGGTGAGATAATCAGACTACCAATATTCTAATATAATCATAAGAAATCTTCATTTCTTCTTCTACCGAGATTTCTTCTTTTGCTTCCAAAATCGTCGTAATCACGCTTCATGTTCTCTCTTTTAAGTCGTCTCAAATTGCGAATTTTTTCATTTTCTCTTCTTTCAATCTCCGAGGGTGTTAAAATCTCAACAATAGGTTCCCACTGGTCGTTACCATTCTGGATGCTGGATTCTGTGGCAATCCTTATTCCACTTTCGAATATCAAGCCACGCAACAAATGTAAATTGTGTATCTCGTTGTTGTAAGATCCTTCAAGAATCTCTTTTTTGATGCGAATAACAATTTCGTGGAGAGCATGAGAAATAGCAGGTTTAAATTCCAAAGACAATCCCAAATCAGAAACGACAATATGTGCAAACATTTCTGGTGTGACATCAGACTGATTCAAATCCCATTCGAATTTATCTTGATAAAGTTTTTTGTTTAAGTTGACAGAAAGTTCTATAATAACAACGCAAGGGCCGATATCTGGCCCAAATTGCAATGTATTCACATATTGGTAGTCTTCTATTTGGTGATTAATGGATTCGGATATCTGGAGTTGCATTGAAGTAGGTAAGTCGAGGTCGTTGCATAATATTTCGGCAAATTGCAAAGGTGTAATCAACGGATCGTTTATATTCCACATAAAAAAGTCCACCAACTTATGCGTCGAATTGGGGTTCTCCAAGCTCAATTTAATAGGAATCAAAATGTCCTTTTTGTTCCCCAATTCAGCCAAACTTGACTCCCTGTCAAAGTCAGGTATACGTGGAGTAACCTTAACTGGTGCAAATTTCTGAACATTTTGGAGTGGATTTGGTGCTTGCTGTGGTTTAGATATCAGTGTATTGTTATTAGACACCGATTTGGTTATTGCAGAGGCAGGGGAATCCTCAATATCAAAGTCATCGATGTAATCTTCGGAATAATTAATCTGTTGTGCATGTCTCTTTGCCTGTCTGCCTGTGGGAGCGATGTTGAAAAGAATTGAGTTCTCTGGCTCATCTATAAGCCTTTTTGACAAACTTGTGGCTAACGCTTGCACATAAAACGCGTTTTTGTCGTATGACAATGTCATTGAAGCTTTGTATGGTAGTTTTTTTGAAAACAAAAAGTGAATTTTCGACACAAAATTGTCTACCACACGACCATCAAAAAGCGAAACAACGTTTATTCATCATATGGATTCGACGACTCTTATAAACGAATACGTATCATCGAAATCCGCTCTCGAAAATATCACAACTTTGGAAAAGTTCCTGAAAGAGTTCCCCAAAGGTACCCCGAAAGATTTGATAGAAGCCATTTTTAAGGATCTTGCGTTACAGAGAGAACGTGTCCTTGAAAATCTCAAGACTGATACTTGTGAAACTTTTGACCTTTCGGTAGACGATATTATAAGATACAGCAAGAATCATAGCCTAGTAGATGTGCATAATCTCACATCCAAAAAGACTTTAGAAGATTTGATTATGAGGCTAACGAATTTATTACAAGACCTTGAAAGCGATTGTACCCAGTTGAGCACAGTTACGAAGAAACATATTGAAACCATAACTACACTGATAGATGAACTCAGTGATATCAGGCATTCAAAGAGAAAACCGGGTAATCATGCATTGGTGTCGTTAATTGCTGATGCATCGAATAGTGTTACAAAAATCCAGTCCATCATCAATAATTCATAAGAGAACTGTCACATGTAACGAATTCTTGAAGTTCCGGAGAGCTACTTAGCCATTTCCATATGTCAAATTTCCAATTGAGGCCATCCATATCTCCTAATTGGTAATTTGTAATAAGTCCGCCAGTTTTCGGTGAATCTTTTATGAATGTAACTCTAGAAAATCTTGAATGAACCATTGCCATGCAACACATGACGCAGGGTTCGTGTGTGGTGTACAATATCAAGTTGTGACAAAGGTAGTTTCTCTTCTCTGATTCAGGATGCATTTCTCTACGCAACCTTTCAGAATCTGCTATATTGGCGATTGCCTTCATTACGCAATGGTCGTAGGGGTTTTTAGATCCGCAGTTAGTAGCAATTGTCAATACCTCATTTTGGTCGTTTTCTGTAGTTCGTGCGATAATTGCGATCAGTGGGTCATTATTGTCTGTTTTTGCTAACTGGTAGTGCTCAAATAGTTCAGATATCCGTAATTTTTCAGTTTTCACATCAAAATGTAGCGAATTAAGGTACTGATGATTGGGGTCCCCTTTCCATGATGTTGGCCAGTAGCACTTAGACCAATGTTGACTGATTTCTTTAGTTGGTGGAGGAATCCTTGGAAGACTTAATTTAATCAACTCAAAATCATTTAGCCCATTTCTTTCAAGTGCTTCCCGAAGGTGTTCTTCAGATGAAACCAATTGTAATGAACATATAAGACCATTCATGACGGTCTGTGTAACTTTGCTAAATCTCTTGAAATGTGTCAAGGGATAAGGATCTTTGGTTGTGACCGAATCACGAATAAACTCAACCACCGTTGGAGTCATCTGAGGCAGAAATTTTGCGCACCATACATCAATACAAGGCGGTGAGTCCTTTAGAATACCCTCACTCATTTGGTCTTTGCATCTGACCTGCTTCATGTGACCATATAGTATGCCATTTTTGAGGTCAACATGTTCAGCAATTTTTGGGGCCATCTAATAATGCTAGTTGAGGTCTTGAAAAACGCGTTTGGAGAACAATTAAAAAAGGAAAAATGATGTGCAATGTACTTGACATTAGAGAGGTATTTGCTTAAAAGAACAAGCATTAAGATACGACAATTGGATCACAAGACTGTTGAAGAGCTTCGCACGTTGCTAATACGAGAGGTTCCCGAACTATATTTGACCCCGTTACCACCAGCTAAGGAAACACATTCCTTCTTTGAGTACGTGGACGGTCTAATTCAGTACTTGTTGTCTATCAAGTCGACGAATGTTGTTTGCCTAGGATACATCAAATCACCACCAAATAACGAGCTTGGAAATGTGAATCCACGTACCAATTTCAGTGTCAATCACTTAAAGTCTAATTCTCTTTGGAATGTGTTATACAACATGGTCGGGGCGAGCCAATTTTCACATTTGATTTTGAATACAAAGTGCTTCATGAAGGTCGATGGTACTATGGTCCAATTATTTGGTCCTATTAGCATTCCTAGAAGCCATTTCCTCGAACTTCCAGTAAGTAAACGCCGCTCTTTCCAGCGCACAAGGCCATATCATACGGTGACATTTATATTGCCCAAAGAGAAGTCCAAAATTATGGAATCCATTACGGGTGTTTTCTATCAAGACAAATACCCCAAAAAATTAGAGGGGTTGAACAAGTTGGTGGACAAAATCATGAGGAATGATACCAAGTGCAACTACAAGTTGATTTTTTCGCACTACAATACTCGCACAGAAGTTGACTATGAAAATCCTCTTGATAACTCAATGGATTTGAAAGTTGTTATAGGAGTAGTACTAAAAATCGTTGCGGCTTTGTTTCCAGCAGAAACCTGGGGATGCCAAAGAAACAAAACGAGAATCATTAAAAAAATAGTCAGGTTTTTGAAAATGAAGGAGTTCGAAACTTTGTCATTGGGATTTCTTCTTGACTCGATCGAAATATCATCCATAAGTTGGTTGAGTAAATTGAAAGCCATTTCTTCAAAACAAGATTGGGACAAAAGAGTTACTATCTTCAAAAAGTTCATTAAATGGGTTTTTGAAGTTGTGCTCAACAACATTTTGAAATCCTTTTGGTATATAACCGATTGCCCATCTTTGTCAGAACGAGGAAACGTGTTTTACTTCTGTCACCATCATTGGAATAAGATCAGCCAACGATGGTTGAAAGAATATTCTGAGACAGACTTAGTCGAAGTTTCCCGTGATATGTTTGAAGCACAAACTTTGAATGAAAAATTTAACTACGGCTTCATGAAGCTCATTCCAAAACCTAGAGATTTACGTTTGATATGTGTCCCAGGAAAAATACCCTGGAATCAGTTGAGTGAAGCTAAGAAGGATTCGAATACTTTTGAGCATTATACATTTTTAGAAGAAGTTATAACACCTACAAGGAAAATTTTGAATCATTTAATGTTTCAAAAGTATGGGGGAAATATGTCCAGACCTTTATGCTTTTCTAAATCTGACGTAGCGATTGCGATTCAAGGTTACAAGAAATCGTTGCTTTTGAAATTTGGTCTGCTTCCTCCTTTATACGTGATGCAGTTCGACATGGAGCACTGCTTTGATCAATTGAGCCATGAAAAAGTTTTCGAAAGTCTAAATGATCTATTGGGTTCTGAATCGCCAGAAAAGGCGTACTTTGTAAGGCAGATCGCTGAGTTCACCAAAATAGGGAGATTGAAAAAGATGAAGGCTATTATAAAGGAGGATAAACATGTAACTGAATTCAATTTGCTCAAGGGCTTATGTGAGAGAGGGGACTTCAAAGGTTCTGATACCGTTCTAGTTGATCGAAACAAGACAGTGAGGTTAACAAAAGGAGATATATATTCCGTTTTGGCTGGTTTTGTGAAGAACTGCCGAATTGTTGTCAATGAAAACTGTTATACAAGGAAAAGGGGCGTTTTTCAAGGATTTCCATTACTGTCTACAATTTGTGACTTGGTGTACAATAGACTAACAAAAATATTATCAGACTTGTTGGATTCAGAAACGATGATTTTGAGAGTTGTGGATGATTTCTTGTTAATATCAACATCCCCAGATGTTTTCACAGAAACCACTAAAATTATTAAGAGTCCTTTGTTTACAGACTGTGGAGTTTACGTGAATGACTCTAAGACGAAACTTCAGTGTACCTCTGGAGAAAACTATGAAAAGGGAAATTTTGTAAACTTTTTGGGCATGAGAATTGAAACCGATACTCTCAAGATAACTAGGAATCTATCAATACCGTCTTTTTCCTTGCATAGTATAACCTCGGCTGCCAAACTATTCAATTACCTCAAGTGCTCGTTCAATGGACTCACTCCAGCGTATTCACTAACATTTGAATTTAACCTGAGTTTTGAAGTTTTAGAAAACCTCGAAAAAGCGCAGGCGTCGATTTTGAAGGTGTTCAAGGAAAATTACGTCGCCTTACTAAACAATGGAGTTGATATTGATAAATCATCAGTAAAAGTTTTCCTAGCTGAAATTTTGGAGTTGACAATGCTTAAACTTAAAGAATTAAAGGAGGATACACTACGCTATACATTGCATCAAAAGGCACATGATGAAATCCAGTACGACGATACATATACAACTGATATGGCTATTTCTCAATTTCAACTGCTTATCTGTTTATATTTCGACGAAATCCCAGGATTGGAAGAAATTATACAGTGGGGTGAATCGTTAGGTAGTTTGTTAAATGAAACCAAATGAGCTCTTCAAATTCATTTCATCTTTAAGTTTTCTCTGTCTTTCGAGTTCCTCAATACCACCCGATTTTTTGAGTTTACCATCGTCGACAAATTCACCCAATTCTTCTTGAAATTTGGTTAATTTCATTAGTTCTCGTTCACGCTCCCTAAGTTTTTCTGCCTTCTCAATTGCTTCTAACCGACTTTCATGGTTTGGATTCAACGCTGCAACTTCATTTAATACCGCATCCTTCAAATTGTGAATGCTCTCACCAGGCTCTGGTATATGTAACTGTGCGACCACTTTATTCCTTTTGTACGCAGTTTGTTTACTTTGTTCTAGAGAGCACTGTTCTATTAGAAGAAAAGTCTCTTCGATTTTTTTGATATCATCTTTCAAGTCCTGTGTCAAATCGTCCTGCAAATTGAAAAATTGTTGCTCTTCACAAACTTTATCCAACTCAGATTCCCAAATCTTTTTCCAAACTGACTTTTCATTAGATATGTAATCTGTCATTTTCTTCAATGCAGCTTTAGCGTCTTCGATTTCTTTGGTAGTGCTCTTTAACTGTTTCTCTCCAATTCTCACTCCACGCTGAGCGACATCTTTTCTTAATGCTTCCATTACGTCTTGTAAATCATCCACAATCGTCAATAAACTGTCTGATTCTTCTGACAATTTTATATGGCAAGATTCCATGTATTCTCTGTTTGAGGCTTTTGAAATTTCCATCCCCGCTTCTTGAAACTCCTTCACTTTGCTTGTCATTGCAGCAAGAGATTTTGAAACTGTTTCTTTATTTGCACTCTGCAATTGTTTAAGTACTTTTATCTCTTGTTGGACTAGCACTAACTCCTTCATTGCAGAACTCGATAGTTCTGAAGTGGAATTTTGTTTGTCTGTTTTTTGCAGTTCGGGAACACTCTGAATAATTGGTTTCGGAAACTCTATTTTTTCCACGGCTTCCTTGATTTGCGTAGATATACTTGCGGATAAGCCGTCAAACCTTGAGGTGAGAGATAGAAGGTTTTTTTCAATATCTTTCAAAGCAAAGGTCTGTGGGTTGGGCTCATTTAAGCAAAGCAAACTTCCCACTTTGATTTTTTTGAGGTAATCATCTTCGAGCTCATAATATACGCCTGTTGCGGGCTCTTGGATATATATCTCTGGAAAAGATGATGTTCCAGGGGAATAAGCGAATTTTTCCACAAAAAGTAATCTTATGGTTGCTAAGGGGGCTGGCAACTTGAGATCCACTCGCTTTGTTTGGTTATGCAATTTCAAAAATATGAAGCTCTCTGATGTCAGTCCCTCTTCTTCTATTTTTGCTGGAGAGCCTACTGGTGGTTGCAGGTTGTTCATACGAGGTTCCTCATTTAGCTCCGAAGAAATTGAGCGAATATTGGGTAAATTGTTTGACCCAGAGAAGTTGGTAAGTTTCGCATATTGATATGCACTGAATCTTTTTGACGCACGTCTTTGTAAAGCGTCTCCCTTTTGAAGTTGTGCTAATGCATCATTATGTGGAGGATGGTGGTCAGTTTTAGTATATGCAGAACTTGAGGAAGATGGTATCCTTCTTTGCTTTGGAAGGGAGCTTGTCGAGGAAGCTGACGACACTGACCTCTTGGTATCGATTGTCGATGCATTCAGATGAGACGTTGGTGGCAAGTTGACCAGGCTTTGTCGGGATGACTGCTCGACCAGTTTTGCACGTTGCTGTTGCCGTTCATGGGATATACTTCTCACCTTTGCCTGCTTTGATTTCAAATTCTGAAGTAAAGTTACGATAATGTTCCGTATGTTTGGCAAAAAGCGGTCCAAGTTTTCCTGACTAGGAGCTTCGCTGAGTGCTGCTTCTAATATTACTCTCAAAGCGCCAGGTACATCCCCTAAATCGGAAATATCCACCCCTGCATTTGTGAATGCCCTTGATGCAGACCTGAAGTCATTTCCGAGTTTAACATAAGCATCAGAAACGAATTTGTCGTCGGCCTCTGATCTTGCCCATTGTGTTAAACTTTCAAGTAAGTGTTTGGTTGACACAAGAAGCCTTGTAACACTGGATTCAATAGTATTAAGTGATATCCTTTTATCGGACCGTATCGTAGAAGCGGGCGACGATGAGGGATTGGTCGGTGTGCTCGGCATTAATTTAGTTTAGGTTTCTATGAATAAATTTTTGATTCTATAAATGGCAGAAAATGTCAAAAATCTACAAATAAGTGCAAGAAGTGACTACAACATAATAATTTCTGGCGGGATATCTTAAAAATCGTGCCACGATAATCAATCTACACCGAACATAAAAACTTGATATCGAATAAAACGCTGTAATGCTAAGTACATGCTCTATAAACTATGCTACACACACTGATTTTTTAGCTACCTTCCCCTTCTTTGGAGTATTCTTAGGTCGTTTACCATCGGGATTACTAGTGGAACCCTTTTCCTTGGCGTCCAGAGTTGTTGACGTCTCTCCTTTGACCTTGGACTTTTTCTGGTGTGATGTTTTTGGCACCTTTATTTGGCAATCACCCTCCACAACACCATTCTCCAGTGGTTTTCTTTCACCATCGCCAGCCTTTGCTTTCGATTTATTTTTCAGTGAACTCACCACATTGATGTTTGTGCTCTCCTCTTTTTTGCTTTTATCGCCTGAGACGTTGTGATTATCCATGTTTTTTTTTGGTATAGGTAATTTTGATGATTTGGATTTCTTACTTCCAACCAATTCATTCTTATCAGTCTCCACAGCAATGAAGTCTTCCTCTTTGTCGCACTTTGATTGGGCACTATCTTCTTTCATGGCCTTTTTTGTTTTGTCATTTTTCTTCGATTTTGGTTTCTTTACTGTTACTAAATCAGTTTGTGGGTTAGACTTTACGGTACCACGGCTTTTCTTCTTCTTCAGTTTCTTTGTTATATCATCCAGCAGCTTTTCTCCTTCGCTCAGATAGTCAGAATTCTTTATGTTAGTAGAGCTAGAATTAATTTCTACTGGGATAGATTTTTCAAGATGCTTACCGCTGCCAATATCGTTTTCATCCTCTTTAACGAGATTCTCCAGTTTAGATGCTTGGCTCCTCAGTCCCCTTTTTTTGGACTTAGCGTTGACTTTCATTAAATCAAAAGCGCCATAGTCTTCACCAGATTTTAGATATGCTTTAAAACATTCAAAGAAATAGTCACCAGAAAGGTCAAATGCATGTGGGTTATCTATGACAGGGATCAGGGGCATGTCTGTGAAAATGGATTTCTCAACCTTCGGAATAAGGCCGCTCTGTGATAGTGGTATTCCCTTCATGTGTTTTATAAACTCCAAAGAAGTCGCCTCTTCTGGAAACAGTACGTATGCACGAGAATAGGTAAATTCTTTATGAGAAGACCTTTGAAGAGCTCCTTCAACATAGTAAAAATTCTCAATAGGTTTCTTCCAATGCTCGGATAAATGCGATAAAAGGTCCACCTCAGTCAAGCCAGGCTCTAGCAATCTAATTTCAACTTTGTACTGTTTTATTGATGGCTCCAGAGACACAGGGGATTGTAGTGTATCAGTATCAGTTTCTGGTACCATTGTAGTTTGAATTAGCGACATAAAAATCCAAAATGATGCATGAAAAAGTTGAACGACATTTTACATCAGAGACATTTCATATACATTTGATTTTCAAGGCTGATGAGCGCGGTTGACCTATTCTTAAAGGAAGTCCAACAAATATCGAGGTTAAACGACGATCTGGAGAAAATTAGAAGGTTGGCAACAGTGCTAAACCTAAATCTCGAAGCCAATGTATGGATCCCTCGCATCAATAATGAATTGCTGTCAGAAAAGGGACTTGATATCGATCTATACGAGCTTTTCGACAACGAATGGCCTGCATTTAATGAGCTTATCAGCGCTTTCATTAAACTTTCAGCTCAAGTTAACCCTTGGTCTTGCTTGGAGTCATATGATCTATATACAAACTACATGAGTAGTTTGTCGGTTGCATTCAATAACAATGCAAGAGGTTATTTGTTGAGTGCAGTCGTCAGGGACTCCATAAAATTGGTGCTTGCGTTACTGTCAAAGCTTGATCACCAACTCTACTACAAGGAACATTTGAGCAAACCAAGAATGACTAATTTAGCTCTGATAATCCTTAAATTGTTCAACCACATTCGTTCACAAATTAACGATACGCATACAATCAAGAAAAGCCTTATATTATTCATAAGTAATAAGCTATGTCTGATATACTTTGGTATTGGAAACCCACTATTGTGCAGGAATATATTTTCAAACATGAACAATGCCAACTTACAGTTCAAGGAGTTTCCATTGATTGAACAGATCCAATATCGATTCCATTTGAGTAAATTTTACTTGATTAAAGATCAGCTTGTTGACAGTTTCGCACACTTGACGTGGTGTTTGTCAAATTGTCCAGTAACGGCGACGAAGCATGTCACAAAAATTCTCGAATATCTAATTCCGCTTAGTATAGTGGTGGGAAAGCGTCCGAATTTTCTTGCGATAAGCCAAACATACTTTCCCCAAGGCGATGTTCCTGAGTACATACACGTTTACGCTGGAATAACAAATAGCATCAAATGTGGAAATATAGAAGAGTTTTCGCAATGCATCGTGAAAAACACTGAATTCCTTAAAGAAAGAAGTTTGCTTCTTATGATGCAAAACAAATGCAAAATATTAATATTGCGGAACTTGGTGAGAAAAGTATGGCTCTTTTGTGGTAAGCCATCAACACTTGACTATGATGCTACCAAGCTTGCAATTAAGCTTTCAATGGGCCATAAGTCGGACGATTTCTTGTTTCGAAATGTAGATACGCTTGATGACTACAACATTGAAAACGTTTATGTGACACTTATAGATCAGAATTTGTTAAAAGGTAAATTATTACCACGTCTCCACAAAGTTGCGCTTAGCAAAACCGATGCATTTCCCCGAATCGACAACATCAATGAGACGCGATTCTTAAACAATTCAAAGGCGGACGCCTGGATGAATTAACTACATACTTAACACGTGGAACATTGTTTTCGGGCAGTCGGAGTATAATGCCACATGGTTTTTCTTTTTTTTCAGTTTTGTAGCAAGTTTAATTTGTGGAGAAGTTTTTTTTGTGGCTTCTTCCTTCTCGTGACCCGGGGATGCGGAAGTATAGTGCCATACTCTTGGCATGACTGCAACATACATAAACATATAAGTATTTACTTATATTTCTCTGACATTGAAACACATACTTATACAAGACTACTACTTGAAATGAGCATCACACTCAAGAGACCAAAACTCGAAACCACATCACTTGCACAGTTTGCAGAACTTCCCGCTGATGTTCATCTTAGCGTGTTGAAATGTTTGGGTAGGGGAGAAGCGGTTCAGTTAAGTTACACGAACAAGTATTTCAACAAATTAATCAACCGTGAATTATACAAGACCATCGTGATTGGGGGCTCAACGACTAGATCAATACCAGTTGAAAATCTAGCGCTTTTTGCAAAAAATTTGAGCTGTACAAACTTCCTTTCCATCAACTCCATATTCATTCATTCACAGTCTAACCTAGTCACTTACGACTACTCTATTCTCTACGAAAAATTGTACAGATTGTGGGACTTAGCACCAAATAAAGTCATCAAGTTGATAAACTATGACACAAAAAATGTGAGACAGCACAAGCTGATGACAAACTATGTTTACGAACGGTCGTGCTACTTTTTACAAGAGGATGACCCGTCCTTGGTCAATTTAAAGATCAACAATTTAACAAACTGGCTCTTCCTGGACTTCGACGAAGCTATCTCATTACCCTTCAATGCAAATTTGAAAAGCTTGAAACTTCTTGTTGAGCGCGGATTCAAAAACCTGAACGCGCAACTTCGGGGAAATTCGTTTGTGAGAAATCTTCAAAATCTAGAAGAGCTCTATTTAAGCACACCTGATTCAACAACGAGGTTTTGCAATTACTTTGATAATCACAGTTTAAAACTAAAATTGAGAAGCTTGGCGATCACTGTCGCACATTCTTTCATAAATGGTTTCTGTCTCGATGCAGATAGGTTCAAGGAATTATTTGATATCGAGTATCTCGAGAAATTGGAGGTTAAAATGAATTGTACTCGTCCAGGTTGTCAATGCATTACAAATTTCTTCCGTGAGCTTGGTGCCATCCCAAACTTGAGAACATTTGTATTGGTGAACTGCAACTCCAACAATTCGCTGCAAAATATTCATCAGTTCCGGGATTTATTAGAAGCCCCATACTTTTACGATTGTATCAAATCTGTTAAATCATTCAACATCAATTTGAGCGACTGTTTCAACAACCACGGATTGTTTAAATTTGAACAATTATTCAAGAACCTCCAGACGTTGAATAATTTGCAGTCGTTAGTCATCCCCGATTTTTTCAAGACGTGGGCGCCCCGCTTCTTTGATCGGTTAAATAAATGCCCTTGCGGCACGTGTCGCAACACTAGACTGGTGTTCACAAAAATGGCTGAATTTGATGACGCCAACAATTATAAGCATGAGTTTGACGAACTTGAAATGAAGCTCAACGCGAAAATTGATCGCATTGAGTCAAACAAAGTAAATGTAAACTTTTACAATTACTTGGTTGGTCAGCTTAAAAAGCAGTTTGTGATTAACATATACTCTACAAACGCTATAATTAATTTTAAAAGTGCATTCGTCCTCAACTCGGACTTCAAGCATTTCGCTGTTTTGTTTGCACACAGTGTACCGGACTGGAAATTGCCTGTACACTCCAATCTTGGAGGTGTTGTCATCCAAAAGTGATCTGTTTAGCTAGATAATGATAATGAAAATAATGGAACGGTATTCTGACTACGCGCGTAAAGTTAAGATTTGTGAATTTTTCAACCAAAAAAATCGTCAATGCCACAAGTCTCTTTGGTCAAAAAGACTCGAAAACAGATACTGTTCACGTTTCTTGAGAAAGCCTTAGTTGCAGCCAACCTTCTTACAAGACTCTATGCTGCCTTTTATATGATTATCGCAGATTGCGATGAAACATTCAACTACTGGGAAGCACTCAACTTGATGCTTCGCAGGTTTGGTAAACAAACTTGGGAATACTCCCCCGAATACGCGATACGGTCCTACGCGTTTTTGGTCCCTTATTACATGATTGCGTGGCCCCTCGGAGCCATAAAAGGGTTTGAATTTACTCCATCATACTACCAGTTCTATGTTTTGAGAATTGTCGCTCTTTGTGGTTTCACAAGTTATGCCGAGTTATCACTTTACCGATCCTTGAGGCATAGTATATCATCTCATGTTAGCAATTGGTTCTTGTTATTCACAACCATTGCACCTGGGATGTCACACGCAGGTGTCGCTTTGTTACCATCTAGTTTTGCTATGCAATGTAATATGATGGCTCTTTCACAAATTTTTGCACCCAAGAAGTCTATTAATCGTTCTGTTAGAGCAATTACGTGGTTTTTGATAGGGGGATTGTTGGGTTGGCCTTTTGCTTTAGCTTTGGGGGTTCCCTACGGTTTCTATCTGCTTTTCACCACTAAGAAGTTACCCACACTTATCTTGAAGTGTACTGTTTCTTTATTGGCGATCTTGGTGATTATTTCTGTGATAGACTCAATATGCTACTCCAAATTTGTGTTGGTTCCCCTAAACATCGTTCTATACAATGTATTCGGAGGAGAGGGTGAAGGACCAGAAATTTTCGGAACTGAACCCTTATCTTATTACTTATTAAATTTGTTGCTCAACTTCAATTTCACGGTTGGTCTTGCATTTGCGGCTTGTCTTTTAGTTCCATTTGTGTACCAAAAGGGTGTTTTCTTCAAAGCGACAGTTCCAATGTTATTATGGTTCCAGGTATTTTTTTCTCAACCTCACAAGGAGGAAAGATTTTTATATCCTGCTTACCCATTGATTTGCTTGAATGCATCACTTTTCATTCTGAAGGTGTATACATTTACCAAAAACTTTGCGCCACAACGATTCGTTAAATCGATATTTGGCATTTTTGTTTTTGCTGTCACTGTTATTTCTGCATTGAGAACGATAAACTTGGTGGAAAATTATTCTGCACCGTTGAAAACATTTGAAATTATAAACCGGCAGGCCGCAATAGAGGATAAAGTAGAGAATGTGTGTGTTGGAAAAGAATGGTACCACTTCCCCAACTCGTTTTTTTTACCTGATAATTATCGTTTGAGATTTGTCAGAAGCGGGTTTGACGGTCTATTGCCCGGAGATTTTGATGAGACTTCTCTGTCTCTTTTCAAGCAGATGTCTTGTATTCCTCCTAATATGAATAACTTGAACAAATTTGAGGCAGACAAAGTAATTTCGTTTTCGGAATGTGACTACTACATCGATAATGACGAAAACTCAGGCAATCTAGACGAGCCCAAGATTCTTAGAAATGGGAAACTGGTGGATGAAAAATGGGAACTTTTAGGATGCAACAAAATAATTGACCCTAACGGCAAACATAAAGGCATCGGAAGGTTATTGTATATTCCACAAGTTTTGCGCAAATGGATACCCTATGAAGTGGAGTATCTCCAATTTTGTGCTTTAAAAAGGCAAAAGTAAATACAGCCGAATACTAATCTGACACGAAGTCATGCATGTAACCCAATCTACGATTGTGAAAATTTCACGTAAATATTGTCATTGAGTGGAATAATGATATTGATCAAGGTGTCAGTATACTGTCATTGATGAAGCTGAAAGTGGCCTCCTTCTCTGCATATATAGGTGATTAAATAACCCCACATCACCAGAAGAAAATTAGATTCAGGCGTTATGAGACCTGACCATGTTTTTTTTCTCATAATTCATCGTCAAAGTAGTCATTCAAAGCCGCTCTCGATTTGACAAATCCATCTTGAGCTTTTTCCAAGGCGTCATGGATCAAAGCAATCCAATAGTCATCCGATTCTTCATCGGGTATTTCTATGTCTTCATAATCTTCGTGCCCCTCGAGCCGCGACCTCAAATCAAAACTATCAAAGTTTAGTCTATTGCCGTAGTTCTGGATCCTCTCGCACTGTTCTGATATCCGAGTCAAGCCCAAGGCTGCTGCGGAGCCTTTTAAGTAATGACCCAAAGAAGACAACTTCTCTAGATTCTTTTGTTTCAAGTTGTCGTCGATCTCTGTGAATGTTTCTAATACTTGGTCCACGAAAGTTTGGAACAACAGCTTGGAGAAGCCTTCTTCATCTTCGTCCATCGCCACAAGCTCGGAGAAGACAGGCCATTCAACGAGACCCGATTCTTGTAACTTTTGACTCTTGTCTTCAGACATTGCTAGTATGTGCTATTATAGTTGGTTGTTATTAAACAGAAACGAAAGCTGTATGTGTGTGTTTATCCTCCAGTGTATGATGATGTCGTTGTGGGATGTATTGCGGATACTATCATATACACAAGCCCAAGTCAAGTTCGAAATTTTTAAAACCACAATGCGCCTAAAGAAAAATTGCAATTTTTTAAGCTCAACGACACTGGTGGGGACAGAGTTGAAATTTTCTTGTAGTGCTTGTTTTAAGGCTCGCAACACATCAAACGCGCCATTTTTTTTGTCCTTAGTACTGAAGGCGTTGCACACCGTGATACTACAAGTATACTGGTTATAGTCTACTAGGTATGTTTATCATCACATGAGTGTGGGTATTGCGATGCAGGTCATACGTCATCTAAATCCGATTGACACACTTTGTGGACAATAGTTTGTGGTACTCAACGGCTTGAAACATGTTCGGCTGAGTAAAGATAAAACCCACATTTTCACACAGATATCGCCACACAAAAGCGTTGCTATGAGGGGAATACCCTTTAAAAATAGAATAGATGTACACGAAACTCAGAAATGCCACCAAGGAGTCAAGGAAAACAACCCTATCAATGTTACACAAAAAAACTCGGCTAGAAGGGAGGCTCCCAACAGCCTACAAGAAGGTTAAACTCGTCAAGAGAAAAAAAAGCCAGCCTCCAAAAGTCCTATTGTCAACCTGTATTAATCCCGATCGATGCGGTGATTGTCTCGATTTGATTCATTTCTATACTTCTAATCTAAGGGATGGCGCAACATATGTCTACTTGGTCAACTCGTATAAAATGCTAAGTTTATCGGCGTAGTAGGTGGGCTGTGTGTCTTGTGCCATTACTGTTTCTTCTGTTTCGATCCCTGTCAAGACAAGCAAGGTGTCCAACCCACCATCGCGGCCAAACTTCATGTCAGTGTTGAGCCTGTCACCAACCATGAGCCCACGGCGGGGGTTCGCAGCCAATTGTGGTCTGTCTGCTTTGATGGCATTCAACATGCCTTGTTCAGGCTTTCCACATACCGCATCCGGGGTTCTACCACTAGCACATTCCATCGTTTTGATGATCAGACCAGCTCCAATTAGTAATTTGCCCTTGGATGGGAAAGTGGAATCAATGTTTGTAGCCACGAAGGGGATATCTTTCTTGAGTAAGTATTGCATACACACGCTGAATTTGAGATAGTTGACTGAAGTACAGAGACCTACAACCACAGCACCAACATTAGGGTCCAAATTTTCCAACTGAGGATCATTGGGATCAAATTCGACGCCGTTTTTGGCAAGCTCGGGATCAGTTCCGCCCACAGTTTCGTAGCCCAATTCCTGCAATTCCTTCTCGATACCAGCTTCACCCAAGACGTATACCTTCTTGTCTTTAGGCAACTGAAGGATCTTGTCCACGTAAACAGCAGCAGCGTATGAGGAACCGAAAAGATCCTTCTTTTCGATCCCGCTAATTCCCAACTTGTCGAATTTGTGGATGTAGTCCTGTCTAGACTTGGTGGAGTTGTTTGTGACAAAGATCAACTCTTTGCCCTTGGACTTCAAGAGGGACAATGTCTCTGGAACATCTGGGATCAAGTGGTCACCAAGCCACAATACTCCATCGCAGTCAAAGAGGAAATAGTCGTAGGAATCAAGGATTTTCTCAACCTGTTCTCTCGTTGTGATCTTTGAAGCCATGATAATTTCGCACGTAATCGGCCCGAAATTCGCAACAGCAAATATTTCAATACAAGAGACAGTCGAAATCGATGAGAAAGTGGTGTGGTACATAGTGCTATAGCGATCTGTGCTCAGTGTGTGCACTCATACAGTTTGCTTCGCTCAGCGTAATCACAATGAGACCTTCCTCCTAACTGAAGAGCAACAATGGATAGAGAGCATAGCTTAAGAAAATGATAATCCCTGCACAATCATAGGATATAACAACTAAGAAGCGACGGGGTAATTGTCTACAGACAATTAAGATACCTCTATACCCCAGTCTTTGTTCTTTTTTATGGTCTTCTACACTGTAGACGTACTATTGCTTCATCACCTACTCTATGATATATGCTATGAACTAGTGCTCAGAAGGAGCAGCACCTGCTGTGTATTTGGGGAAGCGGAATTTGGATTTGTCGTGGTAAATCTCCTCATCGAACTTGGCCTGCTGTTCTGGTTTCATGGACTCCCTGACCAAGTCCTGTCTAGCCTTTTCACTGAACCATCTCCTGGCCAAGCTTCTGTCCTCTTCAGCAAGTAACAAAGGTTCCAAGTGGAAGCGGGCCCATTGCTTTTCCCTTGCCAACTCACGCTGCTCATCTACACCCTTGTAGTATCTGTAGTAGCCAAACGCCATCAACGCAGTAATGCCCCAGAAATAGATTGTTGGTCTGAAGCCTCTGGATGGCAAGTTTCTCTTCCATTGGACAGGCTCGTAGCCCCCGATAGGTGGTAAGTCTTGCATGGAGAAGTAGATTTTTGCTGATTTTTCGTGCTTTTCATTGGTGCACGACCCACGTAAAGAAATGCACCAGAGATGAATTAAAGGTAAACGAGCTGGACATTAGAATTTGAGCTGGTTGATGAAGCGATGGTTGATATGCAGAAAACTCAATCCTCGCTTCATCAACCCTTGCTTTGCTCAGGTTAATGGCTCGGTGGATGATCCAAAGAACAATTAAGTGAGTTGGATAGGGAACGACCCAAACGAGGGGAGGAGAAGATTGAAGACGAACAATAGAATTTCTCTAACTTCTTCTGTCTTACTGAGTATACATATGTAGGCAAGTAAGAGGATTAGATGAAGACAAAGGTTTCCATATGTATACCGATCTATACATCTAGCAAAAAATAAGGAGAGGGCTCGTCGGTCAACTACATCTGAAAGCTAACTTGCCAGTTTGAAACTGACTTATCAATGCTACACATTGATTGCTATGGTATGAGGAGAGATATCAGGCTATTTCCTGGACTACAATAATCGAGGCCATAGCTTACTGCACCCACACAAAACTATCTAACGATAAGATTAATGTTTGCTGCTATCTTAATTGCTGTTTCGAGCGTAGTTGCTGGTAACGCCAGCCGACCTCGATGAACTTCGCAGCTTGAACATCGACCTTAACAAAGGGTTTTTCCTTGGCGAGAAATGGTATTTTGTTGTGGACCAAGAGAGTTACGTCCCGCAATAACTTACTGCACATGCGGATGCGAGTGACCAATTTGAAATTATGTTTCCAAGATTAAACGTAGAAAACTGTGTTGAAAAAGCGTAGGCAAGTCAAATTGAATATATCTGAGTTTGCAATTTTTACGTCAAATTTTATAATTCTTTTTTGATATATCAACTATTAGAGTGAGGATGTTCATGAATCAGATAATGAGACTTCTTCTAGAAATGAGTTACATTTAAAGACAAGTATTACCTTCATTTCACTGAGTATATACTCAGTTACTTAGTAATATCAATCCCAGCGTGCTCCAAAACCAATTTACCAACCTCAGAGCGAATTTGAGCCATCTCCTCTCCCTTAACAGTCGCAAGAAGTTCTCCATTCTTATAGAACTTGAAGGTGGGGAACCACGTAATTTGCTGGTCCCGCGTGATACCTCTATTCCGTTCAGCATCTGTCTTGACGAATTGAACTTCTGGGAACTTCTCTGCCCAGCCATCGAAAATGGGGGATATCACTTTACATGGTGGACACCATACTGTGTAAAAATCGAGCACTGTTAGTTTTTCGGACTTGATAAGGTCGTGGAACTCGGGCATGGTTGTAATGTGAATAGTCATCTTGGTGCAGGCTTTCAATTGGCGTTTTCGTAGGGAAATCATTTTATTGCAGACACTCGCGTTTATATGGTG
Organism: Kodamaea anthophila; assembly: GCA_015708815.1. NCBI lineage: Eukaryota > Fungi > Ascomycota > Pichiomycetes > Serinales > Debaryomycetaceae > Kodamaea > Kodamaea anthophila. Next base: position 38,553 of record JACFYR010000049.1, read on the forward strand.
CGTTATGTAATAAAGATCCACATCACCCCATGAATTACTGCCCACGAAAACTATTCATTTTTTTGAAAGAAGTCTACAAATAGCACTGAATAGAAGACACTTAAAACTTGAACAGCAAGTACAGAATCCATATTTTGCTTGAATAATCACGAACAACTCCGTTTGGATCTTGACAAATTCGTATTTCAAATTAGGAAGTTGCGCGTCGGTAAAAATCCACGCCAATCAGAAGTGTTATCAGAAGGCTAATAGAGCTTCCTTATTAATATTTGGACCAACGAACTTGGATGTGTAAGCCTGTGCTTGTACCTACGGAGATCGGTCACTTTAAAAAGAGGGTACTGTTTAAAATGTTCAGTAGTTGCCTCTTTAGTGAATGGCATGTTGGCTTAGTAGGAATTCATGCCACTAATCAGAAAGATAAGAAAATTAGGCATCAGACATGAAACCATCCTTTTCCGTATACAAGGGGGTGCGAGAGGGTGAAAAAAGTACTGGAATTAAAGCCAGATTATTTCAACAGCATTGGAAGGTAATACTACCCTACTACATGTAAGCTACAATTGCATGTAAGAAATGTTGTCCAAGGAGTTAAGAATCCCTCCCGAAACCCCGGGATTCATACTCCGCTTATCGTGCATTACACATCTCGACTTCTTCAGAAGATGTGTAGGTCAATATGATCTATAGCACCCTATTGCTGCAAGTGGACCCCGCTCCACCTACAACGCCTCCGCACTTCCAGAGGAGGCTGGTTTGCTTAAATACGTACCTATGTCCTTCATATAAAGTAAGTCAGTTAGTTCACATCCCCAACTCAGTAGTGGAATCCCTAACACCTACCATTTTATATAGTATATAATTTCATCCTAAAACAAGTGGGTGGTTGCAATCAAGTTATGATTATAGCCATAAGATCACTCCATAGCAGTTCAAGTAGATTGCATCCACCTGAACATATAACAATCTTCATGCTAGCGAAGTTAATGCTTGCCTTGTTTTAAAAGGCGCGTTCACGTCTCAACAATAAACACATGATAAATTTAAGCACCATCATAAAACGCTAGTTTTATTCACTCGAGACGTGAAGATCATTTTATTTCTGTGATTGCCGTTTGGTATCTGACACTGATGTCCATATGAGACCAATTCCAAATAACAAAGGGAACTCATTTCAAGTGTCGAGCGCAGCCCTATTGTGAACCAATCAACTTGATTCTATGATGGGACATCAATTCATTGCCAATTACTAATGCTTGACAGAGAGTACACACTTCTAAGCGAGAGAATTGTATATAGTTGAAGAGCTGAAGGTATCGATACTGTTCAATTATTGACACACAAATATGTGTGGGTGTTTCACCATCTGATAGAAACCTATTTGGGAAATGACGCAGGATATAAAATATTTCCGTGTGCACTTGAAAGGTTATGATAACTGGCTGAGGCAGAGAAGCCGCGTTAACGAGGATAAGATAACCGTCTTCCTGTGGTATGTGTTATCCTTATGGAGAGGTTGGGTAAACTAAAAGACTAAGAAAAAAGATGTTGGAATGTCTTGTAGCGATTCCTGGTTAAACACGTGCTCGATCACGTGTACCCGCTCTATACGTGGGTGGGCCTGGGAAACAGTGCAAGACGCGTGGAGTCAAAGGGTCTTTGGCCTATTCCCACCTACTTCGTCACGTGTCTTACCCGGGCGTTGGTATTATGTACTAGAGGACGTCCGGGTAACCCGGTCCCAGCGAGACTATATATAGTGGAAAAATATGATGATAAAGAACAAGGGAGAATTACATTCCGCCCAAGTTCAGGTTGTTGTTTGTTTGTTATATCATCCTGTAGCGTTAAACCATAGCTTTAGCTATATACT
>JACFYR010000049.1:40678-105599 GCA_015708815.1 Kodamaea anthophila
AAAGAAGACTCTAACCAGAACACTCAAGCGATCAAATCACCCAATGGGCAAAAAGCTCAATATTAGAGACCTCTATGTACTCACGCTCGCTTCTGGAGGGCTCATGATTGTAGTTAATGACCGATATACGTATCTATACGGGGGAGAGGTAACTGCTCGTACCATGGCAACCTAGGATTTCACAACTGGGTTTTACAATTCAGGACCCATTGATGCATGAATCAACCAAATTCTCGAGACTGCAACCCAATGAAAATGTGCTGAATTATCACTTCAATACTGATTCACAATACAAATATCCAGCTCAATGTCATATTTCTTCAATGTAGAATTCATTGCTCAATGTCGCAATTCTTCCAAGAGCACAGAACTGCTCAGGGTTTACAACGTTTGCAACATTGTGAACAGCACATTGAAAGTTCAATTTTGTCGCACCCATAGATCTTCATCAAAAGCACATATAAATTCCTTGCATGCAATGCATTATTGGACAGACTGCCGAAGGCAGGGTGTCCGTGATGTTAGCTGCTTCTACAAGAGACACAGCTTCCATCCAATGCACATATATCTTCATGGAATGCAATGCATCTTTAGACAGTCTGTCTAACATTGGCAAGACTTACTTCAACATTTACCTTCTACATCCATCAAGCACATATATATTCATGGCATGCAATGCAATTATGCTACCAACAGTCTAATAACCACGAGACTACCTAGCAGGATCGGTCGGGGAATGAATTTAGTGGGGAATGAATTCTCTAGTGAAGGTGAGGAAATGAAGTTCATAGGTGAAAGGATTTGAATGGGGCGAACGTATTTCAAATGTATCTGGCAACGGATTCCGTTCCACAAAAGTGTCATCGCGAACGTCATTGTGCAACGTATCATTGGAAAGCATCACTGCACGTATCACCGCCGTATCATAGTAACAACATCTCGCTCGCTAGCTTTTACAATAACACCCTCTTTTTCTTGCTGCTCGATATTGCAATACTTGAATAGATCGGAAAATACGTCAACTAGCATCTGGCTCTCGGTGCTCAATTTTGAAATGATACTCAATTTGCATCGAGCAAAGGCTATAATGATCACCTATGACAATAGCATCTCGGTTCATTGGCAACATATCACTGTAACGTGGCTCGAGTGAGTTCTTTAGTTCACTCACCACGATACATGAGCTGAAACTCAATCACTTTTCGTGCTCAGAGTTTTTGAGTCAGTGACCACCAAGATACAGAACAACTCTTTGCGACAGCTCTTCGCGAACAATTCTTCGCTGCGCTCAGAACTGTGTGCTCAGAGTTTAAGAAAAGTACCTTTGCACCACCTCCGCCTCGCCCGTCCTCTCCAACAATCCCATCGCCTCTCCCCTATCCATTCTCCCCAACAACCCCCTCGTCTCTCTAACCACCCCCTCGGTCGCCTCTCCAAGCACCCCATACGCCAACGCCTGAACCACCAGGTCCACGACCTTACCCGCATTCTTTCCCACAACGGGATGCTCCCCCCTCATAAGCTCTGCCAAAAACGTGTATACAAACGGGGCAGCCGCATCATCCTGAACAACTGGCAAAAGACCCACCCACTGGTCCAAGACCGCATCCAAGTTTGGCACCAGAGACCCGAAACTATGGCACACCTTTGCGATGGCCGCAATGGAGTTTTCCGTGGCATGAACATTCTCATCTGCCCGGGCATCTGGCACCGAAGCCATCTTGAACATGAGCTCGAGGCACGTCAAGCAAAAGTCCATGTACGCCGGTCCTCCTCTTTGCGCAGCCACACCAACGGCATACAGTGCCGCCTGGCGGATGGCGGCATGAGGAGACGTGATGCTCTCGCCCACAGCATTGGCAAACATGTCCTTATAGGGAAGCAGGTCTGGGCCGCAGTGCTCAATGATGTCGCAGACAATACACAATGCACAGAGGCGAATGGAGGTGTTTTCGTCCGCGAGAAAGGTGACGAGGGTTGGGGAGAGGATCTGGAAGGCGGGGAGAAATGCCGCCTTAGCATTCATAAAGATGGCCGTCACAGCCTTGTTAATTTCAGCCAACAACTCCTCATCGGTGAGCTCGTACTCATCATCCTCCACATCCTCAGTATACTCGTCGTCGTCCTGCTCGCGCAGCTTGATACGAGCATGGATATCCTTCATATTAGCATCAATCGTCTCGGCAAGAGCCTTCAACTGGGGCGGAGAAACACCTGCCGGCGAAAGATCCCGAATACACTCCACCAAGGCGGTATAATAAGCAACAAGAATCTCGGGAACTGGGTCATTCACCAATACATCCGCAAGCTTGTTGACGATTTGCGAAAAGTACCCGAGCGTCTCAGGCAGCGACGGACCCGTGGCAGCAACACTACAGTGGAAAAGCAGCGCAAGCGTAAGCGCAGCCAGGCACCGCACACCATCATGAAGATAGAACTCAAGGGCGGGAATGGCAATGTCGGTGATGATCTCCCTCACATATGGGTGAAAGTGCTCCTTGAGCTGGATGGCATAGGTGCGCAAGAGGTCCAAGGCATTCACCTTGACATCGAGCAGCGCCATATGGACCGCAATGAGCTTCCCAGATACGTTGATGACGTCCCACGCATCATTCAGGTTAAATTCATCCACCTGGTCCTCGTCGAGAAGCGTGATGTCCTGGATCGCACGAGCGGCCTGGAGAAGGGGAGGGAGCACAGACGGAAGATACGGCACAAAGTCCGCGCCAATGATGCGACAGATGCGGCCCCATGCCTGTTCAAGGTACTCCTTGAGAGGATCCGGCTCGACATCCAGGGTCTGCAGCTGGATGCGACCAAGAAGCGCAATGAAGTCCGCACACTGCGGAGCAAACTTTTGTTTACCTACCGCGAGCGCAATCAATGTACAGCACTCAATACACTTGGCCTTGAGAAGACGGTCTTCCGCACGACCCATATCGTCCAGCTCAAGCACCGCCGTGAGCATGGGCATGAGCGTATCGTAGTACTTGACAAACTTCTTTTCTGCTGCGTCCGCAATGATGGCAATTGTAGTCAAGACCTGCTCCTGGACATACCGTCTTGGCAGCTGCAAAAGACCCACAAGGTTGGTCAACAAGGTGTCGAGGTATGGTTCGAGTGTTTCCTTAGACGCAACCTCGCAAAAGTTGACGAGGGCAGCAGCGGCATGTGCCTGGACTCGCGGAACAGTCTTGTTGGTGAGCATCTGGACAAGGGCCGGTAAAACACGCTCACTGGCCGTGCGCTGGATCGTGTCGGCAAAATCCGTCGACATCTGTCCCAAGGCATTACAGCACGCAAACTGGACCCGTGGATTGGAATCATGCAACAGGGGGAGAATCATATCGAGAATACGGGGAATCTCGTTGGTGAGCACATCCGCACATCCCTCGGCTGCCGCAGAAAGTGCCATCAACGCAGCTTGCCGTTCGCGCCACGCATTGCTGCTCACCATGGCTGGAAGGTATTGGAAAAGCGGGCCGGCAAGCGATTGCCCACCGAGACGGAGCGCTACCCGGTCCAAGGCCTGTCTGGCCACCAGGTACTCTACTTCGTCGTCATCGTCGTCTACATCCTCGGCATTGTTCCATTCCGCACAGTCGTCATCATCTTCACAGACCTCAGTAAGCATGCCTAATGTGACGGCCACCACGGCCTGGGCATATTGGGCAGTACGCTTACACATTCCAGGACTGCTTTCTGCAAACGTCGTCAACAACTCCAACAGCATCATACGGCAATTACTATCGAGCTCCTTATTCTTGCACACAGTCCCGCAAAATTCCACCATGGTGGGAAACATGGGCCGGAACATTTTCGGCGCAAGCTCTACCAAGTCAATGAGCGATTCGAGAACAGATGCCAATGCAACGTCCTGGCCCTCCTGGAGAAAGTGGGGTAAGGAATTGAGTAAGCTGGGAAGGAGTGGTGCTAGAGAAGACCTCATGTTTTTGGGCACCTCTCTGAATAACGCCACAAATGCCCCGCACGCTGCGATTCTGACATCGTCATCTTCATCTTTGAAACCGCTCTCAAACATCTGGAGCGCTGCCCCAACATGTTCTCTTCCAATGAGCTCAGGCGCCAGGGAAAATACCCGGAGTGCCAGCTCGCGATATGAGGCGTCACGGTTCCCAGCAGCTTCAAAAAGGGCAGGAAGAAGCTCAGGCCAGCTCCCACTAGGCAGAGCATCTTCTTTGGCCATTTCTGACATGGCATCCGCGAGTTTGTGCCGCACCAGTCTGTTTTGCGATGTCCTGAAGCCTTGGAGGAGAATCGCCCTGATCTGCGCACGTACTCCTTCACTAATCACTCCGATCGTCCGCCCACTAAAGTCTTTGGGCAGTTTGATCGCTTGCCGCCGGAAGAGTACGGCCGCGAAACCCCGAAGATGCTCGTCTTCTCCATGGCTCGCTTGTTCGGCGAGAAATACGAGAAGAAGCTCTACTCTTGTGTCGCTCAGCCATTCGCTGTCGAGGATGGTTTCGGCAGAGGAACGGGTGCTGTTGTCGGAGGAATAGAGGGCTGATAGGAGGGTGCTGAGGGTTTGGTGGTGGGGGGGGGGGATTAGTGACATGAAAAAAATTTAGCCTACAACACTCAAAACTACTGAGCCAGAACTATTCAACGCCTACGCTCAGAGAGTTTTGAGTGTGGCGAGGTGTTGTGTCAGTTGCCGGCGTTTCTATATAAGACTTAATTTAGCCTAGAACTACTCAACACTCTTCGTGTAGCGAAGAGTGCTAGAGTTCTAGGTGATGAGTGTTGAGTCAGTTCTAGGCGGTGTCTATAAATACTTGATTTTAGCCTATAGCTACTCAAACACTCTTCGCTACGTAAAGGGTTTGTTGAATCGCGAAGAGTCATTGAGTAGTTCTAGGCGATATTTGCAGAATCTTGAATTTTCAAACACGTCTCTGCAGAGTTTTTAGTCAGCTCTATGTAATATTCGTGGCACTATTAATTTTAGCCTAGAACTACTCAATGACACTTCGCTACGCGAAGAGTTTGTTGAGTCAGCTCTAGGCGTTGTTTATGGCACTATTGATTTTGAACTACTCAACACTCCTCGCTACGCGAAGAGTGTCTTGAGTCAGTTCTATTTCTTTAGAGTCTCGAAGTTAGCTTAGCTCAGAGTTTTTAGTCTTTCCAGGCGACATTTATGAAACTCTTGATTTTAGCCTAGAAAGTTTGTTGAGTCAGCTACAGGTGATCTTTAGTTTAGACTTGAATTTTTTCGAGTACTACTTAAGACACTCTGAGCGTAGCGCAAGGGTTGAGTCAGTTCTAGGCAATATCTATAGAAGCTACAATTTAGCTATATGTACTAAAACACTCTTCGCTAAGCTTAGAGTGTTGAGTCAGTTCAAGGCGATATTTATGCACTTTTGCCGTTATATTAAAGCATCCATTGCTTCGTCAGGGTGCAGCTCAACATGACTTGAGTGCTGTTATATTAAGCACCCTTTATAGCTCAGGATGACTTGAATCTGTTATAACATCCTTCTCTCGCTCATGATGACTAATGTTAATATGTTAAACATCCTTCTCTCGCTCGATTGACTTGAATGCTGTTTCAGGAGATATTTATAGAAGCTTCATTTCAGCCTAGATGTACTCAACACAACTCTCAGTGTGGCCAGTCGTGTTTGAATAAGTTCTGGTGATATCAATGGAACTCTTGATTTTAGCGTAGAACTACTCAAAACACTCTTCGCTACGCTCGGAGTCGATTGAGTTGGTTGAAGGCTATTTCAAAGAAGTCAAATTAATAACTCACTTCATCTATGCTCGAGTGAGTTGTCAGTTGAATCCACAATACGCATCTAAGACTGGAAAGGGTGATTTTACAGAGAATAGAACTTCTCATTTGCAGCCACTCTGATGCAAATGTCATTAAATTTTTCTCACCTATTAAAGCGTAGTCTGAGCGAAGGATTTTACGAACTGAAGCAATATAGTGAGTATGAAAGTGATTATGAACTGAATAGTGAGTGTGAGCTACTAGTGATCTAATCTGAGTAGTCATTTTGATGTGAATAATGGATTGGAGTAATTATGAACTTAATAGTGAGATGAACTGAACATTTCAAAAATACTCGCAACACTCGAGTGAGCTGTTTATGGAAGCTTGGAGAAGCTCAAATCATTTCTTCTTTCTCTAACTTCACTCTTGCTCGCTTGAGTGAGCTTTTAGCTAAAAAATTCAACATGAATCGTTCTGAGAGATTTTCAGAGAGAACTAGTCCAAGCCTAAACCTATTCACAACTGTTCGGAGTTTCTTGAAAAGCTATTTCCCCAGTAGAGATATCACGGACTTTAATTCAGATGACCTTTGTAGTCTATTTCGGCGCCTCGAAACCCTATTTTTTAAGTTTATTTCCTTTGGCAATTTTTTCACTTTAGATTATGATCACCGCAGGGTCATTAGTAATCCTAAGCAACGCCCAACCACGGGGCTTCCTAAAAAGTTCTGTTTGTAATCGAAAAGGATACCTTACGGACTATTCAGGTGTTCATAATACCTTGTCACTCAGTTACTGAGTTCTATTTTTAGTCACCATGCCCAAGATGGTGCGACATCCTTCATCAATTCAAGACATTTATTATCTTCTCGCCCTTTTCATTCACTCACATCATTGCCACAATGGTCTCGAAAAGATATTCGTTAAAGCCCTTGATAAACTGATATTGAGTTTTACACGACATAGTATGGCAATTACCTAATATATCAACAAAGAAAGTTGGGAAGTTGACAAAATGTTCAATATTGGCAAGAATATGTTTCATAAATTTTCCAAAAAATTGGCATTCTTGATCAAAAAGTGGGGGAAGTTGAAAAGTCATGTGACAACCTCACAAGACCTAGAAATGTAGCGGACATATTGACCATTGCCTGTACATAAATGTACTAAATAAGCCTCAAACAGAATAAACCGTATATATAGCAAGTGTGCCCGAACAACTTATATTACACCCACCTAAATGCACATGTACGAGACCTTATGAACTTAGTATATTTTCTTATTCCATTTATAACCTACTAGGTAATGTCTTTGATTGATTTAAGAAAAGCTATCTTTCACTTGATCTTGCTTATATTTAGACATATATGCGCATATAAAAAATAATTGAGGTTCAGCAAGCTTTAATTTTTGTTGTGTGGTGCAACATGAACTGCGAATCTGTACAATAAACAGCTCTTGTATAAACGAAGAGAAAATCTTTGTTAAGCTTGCGTATCTAAAATTCTTCACCAACCAAATCTACTTTTATATCAGATAGTCACCGCAGATTTCAAACATCAGAGCCTATCTAAGGGCTGTCACGATACTCTGTTTACTCGCTGCCAACAAATATGCACCCTCCAAGTTCACCAAGAATGAGCTTCATTTGCAGTGTCTTCATTACTAAAAGCTCTTTATAGGTGAGTACTTGAGATCGGTAATTAAGTGACGATGTAGCAGTGGTCTATGTGTCCACCAACTCCAATAAAACACTTGTTCACGTTGGCGTTTTACTTTGTATTTAGAAACTTCTCTACCGACCAGTCGTCGATTTCAGATAGCCTCTATAGGATAGTTCTCTGATATAGCATTCAGATGACTAATCTCGTACAGTTCACTAGGCTAACTTTACTTAACTAGTGCCCGTAGTTGAAGACATCTCGTACACTGTACTAGAGTAATACTTGTGGATGAAGACATCTCTCCTCACACGCTTCGCTCGGGTCATCGAATTGCCCTCTAATAGGCGTTCTCTTCTGTTCTCCTACACACTTCCCGATCACCAGATCTATTCCACATCTATACATGGTACTTCCCAGTTGTGAGACACAGCCCAGACCCTTCCTAGGTGTCCGAGATGTGATTCACGATGAGTACGCTACACGACAACGGTGATTCCTATCCAAACTTCAGCAAAGTGGCCAGTGTCTAAAGCCAGTACCACTTGGTATTTCACTTATTGTAGACTTCTCAAATCGAGCTGAACTCTTCCAATAACGAAGGTTATGAAATACGCTTAACCTTCATAAGATTAGAAAGACTTTGCACACTTCCAAAAAACGTAATGTTATCCAAAGGTGCAAGAGTGTCGAACTTTTCGACTCCAGAATGCTTCCCGAAACTTCATTGATTAACGTCGTCAAATCAATTAGGTTAATCGAAAAATGGAAGAGCAATGTCAGACGCAGTCTTCTATAAAGTTTCTTCTTTTCGCACCTCTCTGAAAGGAAAGTGTCAAACAGCACTCGAGTGCTTCGAACTCAAAGACTCGAAGAGCCGCGCACTGCTCCATTCTCACTCCTATCGTTATCTTCAAAAACACTCAGAACTTCTCCAACCACTCTTTCCCAAAAGATAGGTTCTCACTAGTTCGAAAGAGCGCTGTACACTGTTTCTTATCTTTTTTCTTCTATACTGGAGAATTTCCTCGTGAAGTCCAAAAGAGCCGCACTCTCTTCGACGGATGCGCATTCACGAACTTGCCATCAGTGAAAGAGCGCTTCGTACTTTCTCCAATAATGCGTACTTTCTCGTATTCTCATGAGGTCGAAAGAGCGCACTTAATCCAAATATAACCATTAGGGTTGTCGAAAAGAGTGCTACGCACTCTTGTCGCTTTCTCTCCAATATACGCACTTTCTCACTTCTTCAAAATAGTAATAACATCCTCATCCTCCAACTCATGACTCAACCCCACAATCTGCGGCTGGTGCTTCACCAGCGTCCCAAACACCATCGCATTCCTAAAATCATCCACCAAACTCTTATGTATCGAATTACAGAAATCTTCCACCGTACACCGATCATTTCTCAAAACAACCGGCTCACTAAAATCGGGCAACTTTCCCTTTGGCTTCGTATACACCCTCACCAAATTCAACTTACTCCACATAATCTCCAACAAATCATCGAGATTCCAGCCATTTCCCGAGGAAATGGGGACTGCATCCGGAATACGATACAACAAGTCCAACTCCTCGATCGAGAAGGAGTCAATCTTGTTCAACACATAAACCGCTGGAATGTACTTTCTGTTTTTGGCCTCGATAGCATCGATGAGGTCATCAACTGTGGCATCGCACCTAAAGGCGATATTTGCCGAATTGATTCTATACTCAGACATGACGGCCCTAATCTCGTCGTTATCAAGATGAGTCAAAGGCACTGTGTTTGTGATGTTGATACCTCCACGCTCTTTCTTTGTGATGACGATGTTAGGGGGCTCCTTATTGAGTCTAATGCCCATTCCCTCCAACTCGTGCTCGATGATTTTCTTATGGTGCATTGGCTTGTTGACGTCCAAAACGATAAAGATCAAGTTGACCGACCTGGCAACAGCAATAACCTGCTTACCTCTACCCTTACCGTCCTTTGCACCTTCGATAATACCGGGCAAGTCCAACATTTGGATTTTCGCACCCTTGTACTTGATGACACCAGGAACCGTTGTTAACGTGGTAAACTCGTATGCTGCTGCCTCCGAGTGGGTTCCCGTCAACTTGGACAACAAGGTTGACTTCCCTACTGACGGAAAGCCCACAAAACCAATGGTAGCAACACCGGTACGGGCCACATCGAAGCCTACACCGGCCCCACCACCACCGCCGGAGCTATCGGTAAGCAACTCCCTACGAAGCTTGGCCAACTTGGCTTTAAGTTGACCGAGATGGAAGGAAGTGGCCTTATTCTTCTGGGTCTTGGCCATCTCATCCTCGATGGCCTTGATTTTTTCAACGGTAGTCATTGTGGATAATTAAAATTTTTCACCATGGGAAAGAAAAGCAAGGGAAAAGCAGGTGGCGATTACTGGGACGAGGTTGAGGGAGAGGATGTCTCCCAAGAGTTTGGTGGAGAAACCGCCGCTGGGGGACAGATAGAACAAGCTGGCGAATCTGAAGACGCCCCAGCCGTGGATCTCCTTGCGTCCATCAGAAAAAACAAGGAAAAGAAGGCCGAGAAGGAAAAGGAAGAGAAAAACGGCCCCAAGATCCTCAGCAAGAAGGAAAAGGAGCGTTTGAAGAAAGAGGCTGAGAAGCAGGCAAAGAAGGAGGCCGCCGCTTTGAAAAAGGCCCAGCAGGCCGACAAAAAAGAGGCCATCAAGGAGGCCAACAAGGCCAATGCAAAGAAGGTTGAGGAGAGTAAGATTGATAAAGAGGAGCCTAAAGAGGAACCCAAAGAAGCCCCTAAAAAGACGGTTGTCAAGAAGGGAAAGAAAGCACCTGCTGGTCTCGCAGCCCTTAAAAAGCAGCTCGAGTTGAACAAAAAGTTGGAGGAGGAGCAAAAACGTCTTGAGGAGGAACAAAAGAGGCTCGAGGAGGAAGAGGAAAGAAAGGCCGCCGAAGAAGAAGCCGCAAAAGAAGCTGCTCGTGCTGCCAAAAAGGAACGTGAAAAGGCAAAGAAGGAGCAGTTAAAGGCTGAAGGAAAGTACCTCACCAAAAAGCAAAAGGAGGAGAAGAAGTTGCAGGAACGTAGAAGAGAAGCCTTGTTGCAGAGTGGTGTGATTGTGGCAGGATTACAAAAGAAAGAGGGTGAGGACACTGAGAAACCCAAGAAGGTGGTGTACACCAAGAAAAAGTCCATGAAGCCAAAGACGTTCATCCAAAAGAAGAAGGAAGAAAAGGAGGAAAAGAAGGAGGAGAAGGAGGAGGAGGAGGAGACTGTAGATGACTGGGAAAGTGCTGCGGTTGAGGAGGTGGGTCAAGACGCAGAGGAAGCGGTCGACGACTGGGAAACTGCCATGGAGGAGACTGAAGAACCCAAGAAAGATGAGCAAGAGGAAAAGAGAAGAGAAGAGGAGAGAAAAGAGGCAGAGAGGAAGGAAGAGGAAAGAAAGGCCATTCTTCGCGCCCAGGAGTCTGCACGCAAAGCCAAGGAAGAGGCTGACCGGAAACTCCGCGAAGACATCAAGAAACGCGAATTGGCTGCCAAATCGCACGAGCCCGGTGCATCGGATCTCCGCTCGCCAATCTGCTGTATTCTCGGCCATGTGGATACAGGTAAGACCAAGTTGTTGGACAAGGTCAGACAGACAAACGTTCAGGGAGGAGAAGCCGGAGGTATCACTCAGCAGATTGGTGCTACTTACTTCCCTGTAGAGTCGATTCGTCAGAAAACTGCCGTGATGGCCAAGCATGAGAAGCAGACATTTGAGGTTCCTGGTTTGTTGATTATCGACACCCCAGGGCACGAGTCCTTCACCAACTTGCGGAGCCGTGGTTCTTCGCTCTGTAACATTGCCATTCTTGTCATTGACATCATGCACGGCTTGGAGCAGCAGACCATCGAGCTGATTAGGCTTTTGCGTGATCGTAAGGCTCCGTTTGTCGTGGCCTTGAACAAGATTGATCGTTTGTACGACTGGCAAGCCACCCCCAACAACTCGTTCCGTGACTCGTATGCGGCCCAGTCCAAGTCCGTTCAGGGCGAGTTCCAGCTGCGTTTCGAGCAAATCAAGGTGGCTTTGGCCGAGCAAGGTCTCAACTCGGAGTTGTACTACAACAACAAGAACATGAGCAAGTACGTGTCGATTGTGCCCACTTCGGCTGTCACAGGTGAGGGTGTGCCTGACTTGTTGTGGTTGTTGATGGAGTTGACACAGAAACGTATGTCCAAGCAGTTGATGTACTTGTCCAAGGTAGAAGCCACTGTCTTGGAAGTCAAGGTGGTGGAAGGTTTCGGTTACACCATTGATGTGGTTCTTTCCAACGGTATTCTCCGTGAAGGTGATCGTGTGGTGTTGTGTGGTTTGAATGGGCCCATTGCTACCAATATCCGTGCCTTGTTAACCCCTCCCCCATCCCGTGAGTTGCGTCTCAAGGCCGAATATGTCCACCACAAGGAAGTCAAGGCTGCGCTTGGTGTCAAGATTGCTGCCAACGATCTCGAAAAGGCTGTTGCCGGTTCCCGTTTGATTGTTGTTGGTGAAGAGGACGATGAGGATGAGATCATGGACCAGGTCATGGACGACTTGACGGGTCTTTTGGACTCGGTCGATTCTAGTGGCCGTGGTGTGGTTGTCCAGGCATCGACTCTTGGTTCCCTCGAGGCTTTGCTTGATTTCCTCAAGGATATGAAGATTCCCGTCATGTCCATTGGTTTGGGTCCTGTTTACAAGAGAGACGTCATGAAGGCCACCACCATGTTGGAAAAGGCCCCAGAGCTTGCCATCATGTTGTGTTTCGATGTGAAGGTCGATAAGGAGGCTGAACAGTATGCTGATGAGCAAGGAATCAAGATCTTTAACGCAGATATCATCTACCACTTGTTTGATGCATTCACAGCATACCAGACAAAGTTGCTTGAGCAGAGAAGAAAGGACTTTATGGAGTATGCAGTTCTTCCATGTGTCTTGAAGACCATTCAGATCATTAACAAGCGTAACCCAATGATTATCGGTGTGGATGTCTTGGAAGGTGCTGTGAGAATTGGAACACCAATCTGTGCCGTTCGCCAGGACCCTGTTACAAAGCAGCCAAACGTCATGGTCCTTGGAAAGGTCACTTCGTTGGAGGTGAACCACAAGGGTGCGGATGTGGTGAAGAAGGGTCAGACGTCTGCGGGTGTGGCCATGAGATTGGACAATCCTTCTTCGGCTCAACCGGTGTGGGGAAGGCATGTGGATGAGAGTGATAACTTGTATTCCTTGATTCTGAGAAAGTCGATTGATACGTTGAAGGACCCGGCGTTTAGGGATACGGTGTCGAGGGAGGATTGGTTGTTGATAAAGAAGTTGAAGAGTGTTTTCGACATCAAGTAGTCGCGAATAACTCCACTTAGCAAGTCCGCTGAGCAGTCCACAAGCAGCCACTGAACAAGTCCACCGAGCTTCGCTCAGTGGACTTGTAAGGTGGTGCGAAGTGGGCTACTCTGGAGACGAACAAAGAATGTAAAGTCCACTGAGCAAGCAAAGTGGACTTTGGGTAATACATGACGATAAGAAAGTAGAAAAGTATACAAGTTCACTGAGCGAAGTGAAGTGAACTTGATACATTATTAAAGCGTAGAGAGTTCACTTCGTTTCGCTCAGTGAAGTTGCGAAGTAGATGACAAATAAAGAAAGTTGAAGATATATAAGCCCACTGAGCTAAGGGAAGTGGGCTTTGGGTAATACATGATGAATAGGGAGATGAGTGTAGGAGTTCACTGAGCAAGTCACTTAGCAATTTCACTGAGCAATTCCATTTCAGATACTTGTAGTCTCGCACGTGAGCGAAGAAAACTGCTCCTTTTACTATCAGAAATATGATGCGACTTTTTTCAATAATATGTAACTATACACTTGTCACCAAATCTACATAAAATCTCTCCTCGGTTTCCCGATCCTCTCATTCGCTCAAAATCGAGCAAAGTGGGATTGTATTGTCAATCAATGCCAAGGAATTCCACCTACACCAGGCAGCACAAGGATATTCCAGCTCCACCATAAAATCGAGCGAAGCGAGATTGTATGAGTCACGTCATAGGCCAGGTTACTCAATTAATGCCCAAGAAGATTCGGGCTCCACCATACAATCTCGCTTCCTCGATTGTATTCAAATAGCTCTCAAAAATATCACTTCTGAAACTTATCAATGTATCTCAATGTTTGATATATCTGATAATATACTCGAATCGAACGTAGTGAGATGTTCAATACTAATCTTATGAGCTGATTCACATCTCACTGGCTTTGATCCTCAATATCTTATGAGCTGATTCGCATCTCACTGCTTTCGATGCTCTACAATCTCGCTCGATTGTATTTAGGTTGATGCCCAAGCAGATCCCAGCTCCTTTTTCCCCACCTCTGTTGCTGTATGCATCATATCGGAGAAAGTTTCCGTGAATTTTTGATAAGGGTACCCTGTGATTCCCTCTTTCACATCTAGTTTGTACTGCTGATAGGTAATATCATACAATCCCTTGAGTACCTCGGTATTGTCTTCCTTCACCGCCTTGGCAATGTCCAATTCATGTGACCAACATATATGACGTCTACAGAAGCCTGCTCCTCCCTCAATGATGTCATCTAGGGCCCTGTTTCGGACAGCCAAGCTTGTTTTCTGTTCTGAATTCGTCCATTCGCCTAGGTAGTACACCAATTCGATAATTGCGCTCTTGTCTATTATCTCTTTTTTCTGGTCAATGGCAGACAATACTCTTGAGAGGATTTTCGTGTCAGTTTTCGCATTTTGTTTCATCAAGTACCGATTGACGTGGTATTGAAGGCGTTTTGCGTGAAATTTTGCTTCATCGATGGTAATGACATCAGTGGCCGGGTTAATTGTGGCTCTATTGAAATTCCATGTCCGCGTATTGTAGTCGTAACAGTCAATAATCGGGTACCTTTTCATGAATGGTCTGAGGACTTTTGCATAAGCAATGCATGCTGGAGGATCTACGCTGAACTCGGGAAGTGCTATGATTTTTTTTCCGAGTTCCTTGACGATTAGCTTTACATCCTCTTCAATTTTGTTTGCCACGTCCATGTTGATACTGCCGGGAAGCGTAGCGGTTTTTCTGACTTCTTTTGTGGCTGGCTTCAGGTCTTCGATTTTATTTGTGGTCTCGTGGAGTGGAGCTGTATTTCTGGTGACTACGATATTGTTTGTGGTATCGGGAAGTGTTGCGTCTTGATTTCTGGTGACTGACCTTACATCTATTTTGTTTGCCGTGTCTGTCGGTAACGTTCTTGATTCTTGAGTCCTGCTGGTTGTTCTGGATTAGACATTTCAGGATTGTCGTATTATCAAGGAGATAAGCGTTTTTATATTGAGCGTAAAGCAGGTTAAGCCAGCAATATTCTGGGGCTGAATATTGGAGAATAGGAAATCAATAGGGGTTACATGAAACGATACTCAGAAACCACGGGAAGACATCTGCTAAGATTGAGAAGGAGAAAGATTGTCTCCCATAACCAATTGGGTACAGGATGCAATTAATAGGAACTTTTATTGAGGATGTTTGAATGAGATCAGCCATCCAAAATATGGGGTAAAATTGGATTTTTAGTGCCAAATCGAAAAAATAACCCCTCAACGCTTCCTGATCCTATTCGTTCCAATCAAGAGAATGTGTCTCAAGACACTTCACATCTCTTTGTATTCCCACATCCTAATAAGTCAGAAAATCGATAATCTCGCATTGCTCACATAGGCCTTTACTGTTGTACCTTAATGAGAAATCCTCCCCCGTTCACTCCTGCATGAGCGGATCCCTTGGACGTTCTGGGCTATGCGCTGCTTCCCTTGCAGAAGTTGTCCGTCAATAAGTTTTTTTATAGACACACATATATTATCTATGAAGGAAACCTATTCTTGTTACATAACTACGTACGGGAAAACCTCCTAATAATTTGGATATCCCCCGAATATCTCAGTTTAACTATATCTGCTTTTTCCAACCGTTTGACAGCTGTGCACCGAGTTGTATGGATGAAGTTGATTCATATCCTCACAATGTAACGCCTAAATTTCTTCTTTTACTAACAGATGCGGTTTTAGCTCAGTTGGGAGAGCGTCAGACTGAAGAAATTCAGTCCAGTTAATCTGAAGGTCCTGTGTTCGATCCACAGAAATCGCATTTTTTTGAAAAGAGAAAAACATATGTAAAAGCACATGTCGCTTGGAAATGTGTGTTTAACTCAATTACAGTTCGCACTGCATTACTAATTAGCCATGTCTATTATTTGTTTGAATGTTGTGCGCTGCTTTTTGTGTTGGTGAATTTTGAGTGGGAGTGTCTGATTTCACAAAGACTTCCTCACAGTTAAGCGGAGCCATATTATTCTTTAGTTAGCTATCCATGAGCGCACATAGACAGGCCTGAGTTTGTATTAGTCGTGTTTTTGGTCTGTGGCAGTTGTTTTACCTACACTTGTTTTTTATGTTTTGTATTGTACCTGTCTTTGATTTTTTCTTTATTATGCGCACCCTCAAACTCCAGGAGATGCTCGCGCTCAGCGCGGATCCGCTCATGGAGAAGCTCCACGAGACGCCGCACGTGGACCCCACACTCCTTAACCCCCCATCGAGCGCACTTTCACTCAAACACATGATAGATACGCGGCTAGGGACACGGCTCGAAGACACTATACTACGGGCAGTAACACTGCAAATCTACACGCACAAGGAGCCAGCACGCAAGCGGCAAAAGACGGAGACGAAAAACAACGACGACACGAAAGAGATGCACGACTTCTTGACCCGCGACATTAGCGAGTTGGAGATCATTTCACTTCCGGAGCACTACCCGACACAACCGCATGTGGTGTCGTCGCTAGCTGAGTTGTACTACTTGACACAGACACTACCGCTCATCAAGCTTCTCCCAGGAAGCAACAAGGCGTTGATGACAGAGAATTTCGAGTTGGCACTACTTGAGGGAAAAATCGCTGTCTTGTATCTGCGCATCGAGGAGTTGAAACGGCAGGGCAAGTGGTCGCTCAGGCAGCCGCAGCGCTTTTATAACCCATACACGCACGAAAAGAAGAAGAAGAGGGCATTTCACTGGGACAGGCTTCTTGACGAGGCCAAGTGGATGGCCACGGACTTTCGCGAGCTGCTAAAGTTTAAGCGCGCGTGTGCGGTGGTCATTTCTCAGGCGATAAAAGACTACTGGAGGTATGGAAAGGTGGTGTGTGTGAGAAGAAAGAGAGAGAAGGAAAGGAATACAGAGAATGATAAAGAAGTGAATAATGATACAGAAGTGAATGAGAATGATAAAGGAATGAATAATGATACAGAAGGGAATAATGATGCAGAGGTGAATGAGAATGATATCGAAATGAATGAAAATGATACCGAAGAGATAAAGAATGAGATAAAGAATGAGATAAATGACATGGAGACAAATACAGAGCACCTCGGTAGTGGCACCGAAGACTACATCATTGACATGACTGACCCTCTCGCAACTGAAATGGATATAGATGCGGACCTCATATCTAATGAACCCACACATAAACAAGAACTCACAGATGAACTTCCAGACCAACTCTCATCAGACATGACATACAAAATCACAGACAAACTTACATCAGACTTGTCAGAGACTGCAGTTGGAGCTGGTGAAGATACCTCTATCAACCCCATTCTTTGCTCTGTGGAACACGCGGAACTCCTCCAAAACATCGAAAGCAACAATTCCCCCATCAACCTCCACGTGGACGTCTCTGGGATGAAGAAACTCGACCAGAGCATTCTTCGCAACCTCCCCAAGTACACGGCATTTGACGAAAAGCACGAGAGCTGCACGGATATGGTTCCTGTGTCGCGACTCTTGCATCCGTTTGAGGAGGAGGACGGATGGCACAAGATTGTGTTGCGGGACGCTAAAAAGAGCGAAAAGGAAACAACGACTCCCGAGTACCAAAAGGGCTTATTTGGAACTTCCTCGCGGCGGCGGTTCAGCTACCTCAAGCCCCCAAAGCCGCCGTTGCTCAAGAATATCGAGTACCGCCTGCCCACAATTTGGCTTCCCCAGGATGACCAGTACTTGATCCACTACGTGGCGGAGTTTGCCTTTAACTGGGAGCTCATATCGGAGCACCTTCTGAGCCAGACGGCGAGCCTCAAGACGTACAAGAGCAATATTGAGCGGCGCACGCCGTGGCAGTGCTTTGAGCGCTACATCCAGCTCAACGAGAAGTTCCAGTTTTCTGATATGAAGGGCGTGTATGCGTACAATGCGCAAAAGTGGCTTGAACATGCGCATGCGGCGCAGCTGACGACAAAAAGGCGCATTCTGCCGCTCGGCGTGGGCACAGAAAGTATACAGCGCGGGCACCGGCGGTTGCGCTGGGCATCCCTTTTTGATGCGATGCGCAAGAGCATGAAGAAGCGCGAGTTGGCGGCCGCAAAGCTCTCGTCGGCCAAACAGGGCGTGTCGGACGAAAAGCGCACTCCCCCAGACAGATTGTCTGAACGGCAGGACCGACTGTCGGACCGTCTGTCGGATCGCATCCCCACACCAACAGAGTTGTCAAAATTAAAGTGCGATAGAGACAAGACCCAGGAGGGCTTTGCGCGCAACAGAATGATGAGGCGGCCGGTGGGTGTCAGAAAAGGCAAGGAGTACACTCCAGAACAGATCCAGCAGCTTTTGCAGAGGCAAAAAACAGGTTCAGGTAGTCCAACTGGTCAAGCAAGTGCAAGTCAAGCAAGTGCAAGTCAAGCAAGTGCTAGTCAAGCAAGTCCAACTGCAAGTCAAGCAAGTCCAAGTCAAGCAAGTCCAAGTGCAAATGCGGCCGCAAACCCAGGCAGTGCTAATGCAAATTTAGGCACAGCTGCAATGAGTATGAGTCCCAATATGGGCAGTTCGGGCACTTCTGCCATGGCACGCGGACTCCGCATGAACATGATGGGCCAAATGAGGAACCAAAACATGATGTCCAAGCCCATGATGAACATGGGAATGAAGATGAATCAACCAGGTCAAAACGTTCAGGGTGTTCAAAGTGTTCAAAATGTCCAGGGTCAAGGAGTAGGTATGAGTATGTCGGGGATAGGAAACCAAGCTAGTCAGGTGCAGAGTGCTGGTGCTGGGATGTCTGGATGTGTTTCTGGCGGCGTTTCTGGAGGTGTTGCTGGTGGTGTTTCTATGAACCACCCCATGACAATGCCACGGGCCAGTTCTTCACCGGCAGCAAATCCCCCGAGGGCACGAATCCAGTTTGCCCCGGCGCAGGTCAGTGCGATCATAAACTCGATCCAACAAAAGAACCCGGGGTTCACGAAGGAGCAGGTGACGAAGCTTGCGGCGCAGTACTTGGCAAACTTGCAGCAGCTGCAGCAGAATAGAATGGAGCGGTTTAATTATAGGAAGCCGGGAATGGATAGGGGGATGCGAAAGAAGGACGACGAGCCTGAGCGGTGACGAACTCGAGCGATAGCGAGGGTGAGGAGATTGAGGAAAATAAGAAGTAAACAAAGGAGAAGTGAGGAAGATGAGAAGTGGGAACATAATGAGATATATGAAAAATGAGGTACACAAATGAGTACGACAAATGAGCACGACAAATGAGTACGACAATTGAGAACGACACATGAGCTTGAGAAGAGACAATGAACTCGGATAAACTCACAATGAGCTGTGAAACGTACTGAATACTTATGTGAACATTTTCATTGATAATGGTGGGATGACGAACTTTATCTCCACAACGAAGCCAAGCGAGAAAGGATGCATATCGAAAGATAAGGATGACCAATGAGCTAACGTATCAAGATGGCGGGCTTACTGGAAGATTATGAAGGATTTTGTATTGATGATATGACAGCATGTGTTAGGGAGTGTTTGATTCAAAAAGGATTTCTGGCATGTCTGAGGGTCGATTAGCCATTGCGAGAGAGCGTAAATACAAAACCGTTGTTTAATACAGGGTGGTATGGCTTCTCAAAATGAGAAAGCATACATCTATACAAACCATTTTCATTGAACACATCTTGCACAGTTCGCTTCGCTCACTGTACTCATTGACGGCTGTGCCACGATTGACACTCACCCTGGCAAATGGCTCGGGATTGACTCACTTAACTGTATTAGTAATTGTATAATAGATGTATAGAAGTACATTATAAGGATTAGAGAGAAGATGAAGTAGATGAGAGCAGAAATAGGAACAGAAGTTGAGGAAGAGAGAGAATCAGAAGCAGAGAAAAAGAGAAAAATAGAAAAGACACGGAATAGATGATTAAACTGAATAAATCAGTCTTCCTTGTGAAATGAGTCTCCAAGGGCCGGTGACGAATCTTGCTCATAAAGTTGCAATTCGAGCCAAATTATAAAAGGCTTAGCGAGGTTTTTTTTTTCCTCGCTAGCTTCTTTTTTCAATCACGCCAGAAGAATCTGAGCGATAGCAAGTGTTCTTTGATATCCTCACTATCGCTCTGTTTGTAAGTCCTCTAAATATTGATACAATTGTGCTTTTATCCTAACATGCTCCAAAAAGAACCCTCACTATCTCTTGGGTTCTTTAGTCTCTGATACTACTGTAAATGTGTTTTTATCTTAGCCGCCCTGAAAGAATCCCAGCCCCGCTTGGGTTCTTTTTTGTTACGCGCCCAAAAGAACTCGCTAGCGCTTGGTTCTTTTTTTGTTTCCTAACGCTAGGGTCTTTTTTTTCCTCACTAACGCAAGATTCTTTTAATCAACCCTCGCTATCGTCTCTGTTCTCTAATATCCTCACTAAGGCCCACGTCATCTGAATACAGCATTTGCGTTTAATACCTTAAACAAACTCTTGCTATTGCTTGGTTTCTTGAATATTCTCGCTGTTTGTCAGTCCTTTGAATAAATTGTGGTTTTATACTAACCGCCATAAAAAAGAACTCTCGCTACCGCTAGAGTTCTTTTTTCCTAACGCTAGGTTCATTTTATATCCTAACGCTAGGCTCTTACAATCAAAGAACCCTCGCTTCCCTAGGGTCAATACTATCGCTCGGGTTCTATGAAAAACCCCACCGACCTCACCGAAGCCCTAAGCGTCCTCCCCCTCCTCCACCTAATCCCCCAGCAACAGAATGCGGCCGTCATCACCCCACGGCTAATCCACAGCCTTGATGATCTGGAGATACGAATATCGGCGCCACCCCAAAACCTACAAGCATTGACTGAGGAAATATGCACACTAGACGACCCCGAATTGGACGAGTTGCGCTTCCTTCCCCAGAAAACCGACTCCTCTGAAAGAGTGAGGCTCTCGCTAGACCCGTTTCAAAAACGCATATTTGACAGAATGGCTGTACGCGATCCAGTCCCCGTCGAGGCTCTTCAGTACGCAGACATCTCCCGCTTGTCTGTACGCAAAGACTACTCCGACAGCACCCAAGAGCACAACAGAAAGTATGCGCGGAAGTTCCAGAAGGAACTAAGAAAAAACGAGCATGAAAAGAAGGACCAAGAAAGCAAACCAAGCTTTCTTGGGGGTGGGGATATGAATATATTGAAATATGAGGATAAGGAGGTTAAAATGGGGGATAAGGATATGGATAAATTAAAAGAGGTGGATGATATGGATAAATTAAAAGATGAGGATGATATGGAGAAATTGATGGATAATATGGATAAGGATACGGAAAAATTGATGGAGGCGGAAAAGGATACGGATAAATTGATAGATAAGGTGGATAAGAAGGATAAGGATATGGTAATGGATGAATTGATAGATGAGGTGGATGACAAAGTGATAGATAAGGAGGCTGATAATATGATGGCTAAGGATATGGATATGGATGATAAGGTGGATGATAAAGTGATGGCTAAGGATACGGATATGGGTATAGTTAAAAAGGATTTGGATAAGAATATGCATATGCATCCGCATATGCATTTTCCGAAATCTGGATATGAGGACTTGAAAGTTGCAAGAAAGAAAAACCCTTTGCTAGACTTTCCTCCACGCAAAAAAGCATGTGTTGCGCCCGATCCCACGAAAACAAAAGCCTTCAAAGATCTAGAGGGGTTTTTTGCGAATGGTTCCTTGAGTCTTAAGCACTTGGAGAGCATCCTTCTGTCACTTTTTATGATACAGGACCACCTGATCATATCCGATCTCGATGTGGATCACCTCCTACATCTCCAGGAAGTCTGCCAAAACACAATCATTGATGCAAACCTTGAGTTTGCCCCTACTGCTGGCCAGATACTCATGATTATTTTGGGCAACCGGTGGCTCCTGGACCGGCGCCTTTTTGTAGGCGATTACTTGGACACTGTGACTGAGTTTGCGGCCAAGGTGGCGCGGGATACTGTGAAGGAAACGGAGAGGGTGAGTTTGGGCGGTTTTGGCAGTCTCTTGAATGCTATTGCGGAGCACATCAAGACGTTTTCGGTGGATGAGCACATTTTGACCCGTTTGGAGTATCTTTCGACTCTTTTGATATTCACGGAGTCGCCCAATGCCGAAAGCGTGCGTTCTTGTGCGGTTAATGTGTTGGCACAGATATACATCTTTAAGGAAGACCAGCGGGAGTTTATTATTGGAGAAATCATGGCCAATATCGACAAGTTGCCTGTGCAAAAGACCCGCGCGCGGCAGTTTCGCTTGACACGCGGCGGAAACATCCAGTACATCACTCTTTTGTTGGTGACTATCGTAGAGGGATTCTGTGCAAAGAGGGTTCGAGCGATATGTGAGAGTATGAGTGAAACCAATAAGAAAGATTATGGGGAGTTGTTTACTGAAGGCAGTCGAATATGGGACGGGGTGATACGGACGTCGCAGGAACTTGCGGCGGTGTTGATACAGCGCTTATACAGTGCCGACTCCCAATTCAAGGCAGTGTTTGAGATGTTGGTTGAGGATCTTGTGAATACGGTTGCTTTCCCCGAGTTTCCTGGGAGCGAGATGCTCTTGGTATCCCTCTGGAAAGGGCTTTTGCTCAGTATCAAGAACGAGACGTGTGGAGCGCAGGAGGCGTACTTTTTGGAAATGGCGGGAATGATTGGGGAACGAATACTCCGGTTGAGGAGTGGCGACGAGGTGAGGCTTCTGGAGGACGTGTGTGTGGCTCACTGCAACAGGTATAGAGAGGACGTGGGGGTTTGTGTGGGTTTTTTGGCGCTGCAGGCTCAGAAGACACGAAGTTTGGGGGGTTCGATGAGGGTGTTCTGTATAAGTATATTGGTGCAATTGAGCTCCTTTTTTAGTGAGCAAAGTGAGCAGAAAGAGCAGAAGGAGCTTTTCCATGATGAGACAAGTGAAAAGAAAGCTAAAGAGCAGAGGAAGGCCCTCTTACCTGTTTTGAAAACGATACTTCTGGTATTCTGTGAGGAGCTTTCTGCTCCTCCCAAAAGTAACTTTGAGCAGTCTGTTCTGGCTTATACCAACATTTTGATGACCCGAGAGCTTAACGAAACCTATGAACGCTTTCTTTCTATTCTTCTTTCTGCTCTCGAGAGCACCAAAGTCAAAAGCAAGACACGTGCGCTCAAGGTCCTTTCGTCTCTCATGGAGCACCAGCCACACCTTATTTCGTCGCCCTACTTCCAGAAAGCCATATCCAACCGCATGACAGATACTTCTCCCTTGGTAAGGGATGCGGTCATTGACTTGGTTAGCAGGTACCTCGGGTCCAAGCCCGGGGTCCTCGAAGGGTTCTACCATCTGATTAGCGGCAACTTGAACGACAGCAGTGTGCTGGTACGAAAGCGAGTTTTGGGTCTTATGAGGGAGATGTATGTGCGTTCCGATTCAAAACACATGAGGGTAGATATTGGTTCAAGGGTGCTTCTGAAGATTGATGGCGAGACCAGGGACATGGCGGTGAAGTTTCTTGTGGGTGTTTGGTTTGAGGATGTGGAGAAGCAGGTGGATGTGATTGCGGAGGTTGCCTATAAAGGGGCCAAGCAGATGGTGGGTTTTTTCTCAGTGGCCCAAAAGTCTGTGGAATGTGTTAGGACTATTGTTGGGAGGGTCTTGGAGACTGTTAATGAGCTCCCCGATGATCAGGCTGAGCGCTATCTACATCTCGTGGCGTTGTTGGCGAAAATGGATGGAAAGGTGGTATCGCAGGACCAGTTGATTTCACTCATGCCGTACTTGAGCAGCAAAGGGTCTTTGTGTTTGTACACCTTACAGGTGTTGAGATGTTCGTTTCACAGCATGAAGAGCATGCGGCCAGACCATTTGGATGCGATCCACGACTACTTGCTCCAGAACTTGACCAAGTTTAGTGTTGCACAGCTCCAGGAGGCTGTGCCGTGTGCCTGGCGGGCCAGCGAGATGAAGAACAGCACTGTCAAGATTACCAATGCGACGGTGTCGACGCTTAGGCTATTGAGGCCGTACCTAGAGAAGACTCCAATCACCTTTGATCCAAAACTCCAGAAGCTTCTCCATTTGCTCGGGTGTTTTGGCAAGTACTGTCGGTTTGAGCAGCACCGCCAGCTCTTCAGCAAGGCTGTAGGGAAACTCAAAGAGAAGGAGAGTGTTGTGAGTATGCTAGTCAAGTTTGTGATGTACTTTTGCGATGCGAGTGCCGACGAGCGAATCAGGGTTGTGGCGGTGATGAACTTGATACTGATTTGTTCCGCCCATCCCCGCTTGTTCATGTCGGAGCCTATTCTAGGTGTGTTTGATGATGAGTTTGCTAAAGACAACTTGACGATCATCTACAGCATTATCCAGGGCCTTTTGGAGTTTGTAGTTCTGGAGGATGTTGCGGCCGAAAAGAGGAGCAAGAAGACAACAGATAAGATTGACATTGGCGTTTTCCATGGCAATACAAGTGATGCCACAGACAGTATCTGTGCCAGCTTGGTGCACCGCTACACCCGCCGCATCAACCAGTTGTGCCTTATTGACAATGGGGCTTTTTCGCAGCTTCCCATCAAGTTCCTCCAGGCCATTGTCCAGATGGGCTACGCCAACCCCAAGGTGTGTATCTCCACGATTCTAGCGTTGGAGTCGTCGAGAAACCCGGCTATCTTGTCTATTGCCAAAGACCTCCACCAGGAGATCTACAACAAACACGAGTCGCTAGCGGGAAACAGCTATGTGGAGGCGATTAAGCTTGCTGTGGCGTACCGCAAGAAGGTTTCCCCTATGTTTCTCCTGGAAGACGACTACTTTAGCACGATATACGCTGTGTTGAGGAGCACCTCAAGTAAGAAGAAGTTTGTGTCGTCCATAGTCAAGGTCTTAAGTCTCCCAATTAAGGAATCTTTCGATAGGGACTTGGTGTTTTACTCTCTTGTGAACATGGCTAAGGTGAGGTACGAGACATCCGAGGAGGTGGCGGTGTTGGCGAAAGCGTTGGATGATGTGATTAGTACCCAGGGCATGGATTTGCTAGAGTATGTTAATGCTGGGGGGAGGATCAAGGAGGAGGTGCGGTTTTCTGCGCAGGCGTACTGTGCGATGATGCGGTTGAGGGAAAAACTTGGGGAGATTGAGGAGTACCGTCCGGGAAAGAAGGTGATGGTGGATGTGGAGGATTTGGGGGAGGGGGATGGGGTGGTTGAGTTGTTTGTCACTCTCATGAGCAACGACTGAGCGAACTCGTTGCGGCATATGATATGGGAGCAACCGAGCGAAGCGAGTGTTGCGACATGACAATGAGAAAGCTAGAAGCAACGACGAGCGAAGCGAGTCGTGAAAAGCTACGAAAGCTAGAATAGGAGCAACACGAGCGAAGCAAGTGTTGCGACATTACAACGAGAAAGTTAGAAGCAACGACGAGCGAAGCGAGTCGTGAAAAGTTGCGAAAGCTAGAATAGGAGCAACAGCGAACCCTTTGACAATACAACGAGAAAGCTCGAAGCAATCACGGGAAAGCTTCGCTCGTCGTTGCAGGATATTAACACAACGAGAAGCTACTTACTCAAGCACTTGTTCATCTGTTCCTATGGTTCATTTTTATGTGCAGGATTTGCAGCCAAAAATCAGGAAGGACACATAACACCTTTATTTCTATCTACGGTGGTGCATTTCCTCGGAATGTCACATACATTCCGCTGTTTGTCGAGACATCGCTAGTTTTTAGCATAAGGAAACTCCTCACTCGCCTCGCTCGTTCTTGAGGTGAGCACTTGAGTGACGTACTGTTGCTGGAACTTCCCGACCGATGAAAAATAATCACCCAGAGTGCCACTTTTAGCCGTGCTGCGCCTCAAGAAGAAGGATTATAGAGTAATCTTTGTTCCCAAGCACTATATTTCAAATTGGTGAGCTCAAGGGCCAGCTATATAGGTAAGAGGTTATAGATAGACGAGGCAAATTCTGTAGGTCCCCGGCGAGAGATACCAGAGATCTTATATGGCTAAAAAATGAGTACTACCGCAGGGATAGCGTTGGGCGTACGACTACTACAAAGTTCTTGAACTACACCACAAGCTCTCTACCACGATCTCCAAGTTCTGAACCACATTCAAGCTCTCTAACCACAATAACTCAATTTCCTCATGCCAATACTTGGAATCATGGGTCATTCGTTACTGGTTATTCGGTAGCTCTTTGCTGCTCAAGCGTGATAGGCTAGAAGTAATTTGAACAACTGAGCAAAGAGAAGTGTTTGCGGCTGGCCACAAAAAGATAGATATAATTAAACGACTGAGAAAGCTATTACAGTAAGTGGCACGGCTTGGCCAGTCGTTGTGCAGTCTACAAGCGACCAATAAAACGGGAAACGAATAGCACAATGTATTACGACGATGTAGAGAGTCAGTAATGATGGGGTAGAATGAAAACGGTAGATGAACACACTCACCCAAAATGGACTTCATACATTATAGCACACTACCCAGGTGCTCGTAGCCGCTAAGATCACACCAATAGGAAAGTTCTCTTTGATTTCAAAGTGACGGCTTGTTATTATGGCTATCAGTGACGATGTACACACGATGCTTCTCATTAAACTATGAAAGCCACCCACCAAATTCAGCTTCCAAATCTACTTTCCAGCACCATGCAATATCACCTACAACAGAAATTCAAGCTTCAATTAACCCTCTTAATTAAGCTCCATAAAAAAAAACTTGGCTAACTTAGCAGTAGACTTGCCATGGGAACAGCAATGAAAACACGCTATGAAACACGCTATGAAGCATGCTACAAAACATTTCTACACAATCACTCGCTAAGAAAATTCAGAACAACGAAGCGAACAATTATTTGCTCAACTTGATCACTGTACGATTAAGTAAAAAACATTTTTGCAACATTTCGCAAAGTTCTTTGGTCATAATTCCTCTCTTCCTCTTATAACACTCATTTTAGTACTGCAATAGAGTTTTAAATCCTGCATTTAAGACGCGTCTTTCATAAAGTACTATGTAGTGATGATGTTTCCACTTTTTCCAAGAAATTGATAAACCGTAGAATATTACGAAAATCACAGATTCTAATCATGGCGCCTGCCAGTGTAAGTGATGTGATCATGTAGCTGAAACACCCTGCACAACAACGAGTCGAAACACTCGCAAAATATACAGATTCTTTTGAGGTGCTGTCACGAGGGTTAGGTTGTGTTTTTATGACTCACGTGACAGACGCGTACAACTTACTTGAATCACAGATTCTTCAATAGTACTCTACACAGAGTTGGTATCGCTGATTCATGAAGCGCTTGCAACACACTAGTCGTTAATATATTAAATAATCACAGATTATTTTGGCAGGCTTCTACACGGTTATTGTTTGCATGAAACACTCAATTAGAATTCCAGATTCTTTTTACCTCTGAGGAGTTTTCATCACTCACGAGACCTCACTCGTAGCCACAGATTCTTAATACCTACACAGAGTTAATTGTTTATGCTGCTCATGAAACACTCATGTAACGTCGTAAAATATTAAGAATCACAGATTCTACACAGACTTGATAATTTCATGCCTCTCCTTCAAACGCTTCACTCACGCACTTGCAAAATAATAATGAATCCAGATTCTTTGATAGTGCTTAGAGAGTTAGTTCTGCTTAATGACACACACGCAACCCCACTCGCACCTCACTAGCCACAAGTGTATCAACACAAGTGAGTTTTGAATCACTTGTGCTAGGAGGGGCTCGTTCAGCTTGGCTCGTTTGTGGCTCTTTTTTGTCTGAACTCCTCCCTATCCTTCCTCGTAACAGCAACCTCCTTCCTTAACCAGTCCGGCAAAAAAAACTCCCCCTTTTCGACCCCCGAAAGCTGATGAAACATATCCCTCACCTGGGCACTTTGAATTCCCCTCTTCTTACTTTTAATAACCCTCACCGGCAAGACCGGGTCAAATACCAAACACCCCGTTGGCAATATAAGCTTTATGACCGGCCCATATTTTCTTACCTTTTCCCTCCTTCGGATTCTTCGCAATTCCGATAAGGACATTGCGTATTCATCTTTTTCACCTGCACCTGACTCATATTCTCTTACATCCAGGACCATTGCATCGACGCGTTTTTTCCAATTTTCGTGCTTACGGTTTAGTCTTGCGATTTCCGCAATGGTGAGTTCCTTCTTGAGCT
The DNA here is from genome assembly GCA_015708815.1 of Kodamaea anthophila. NCBI lineage: Eukaryota > Fungi > Ascomycota > Pichiomycetes > Serinales > Debaryomycetaceae > Kodamaea > Kodamaea anthophila. The sequence goes on from JACFYR010000049.1 coordinate 68,617, forward strand.
CCAACTCCGTTATATCATTTACGTTTTTGATTCTTGTGATGGTGGGAAGGTGCCGGATCCAGTCGTACTGCTCGAGCAACTGCTTGAAGGAATTGAGAGTATCGATATCGGAAAGCACCCTGTTTTTTTCCTCATTGGCCATCACCTTTTCTTCTTTCCTCATCTTCCTATGGAAGTGCCCATACACATGGTCTGCCAATGGGTCGTCTGTACACTCGCATACATTGTGCGGATGAGTCACCAAGTTTATGGGCTTCTTTGGAAGCTCGACAACAGCCTCCTTGTAGTAGCACGACAAGTGGGTGTAGTCTGTATCATCCACCACGTCTATCTTGTCATTTTGGTGCAAAAGCCCATTGACGTCATCAAAGTCAAAAAACACCTTCTTCTGGACCTCATACTTGTTGCGCAACTGTCGTGTGGACCCGTTAGACTTGTTTGACATGAAAAAAACATGAACTACAGGGGAAAGGACAAACTCGAAAGCAATCCCTACAGGCTGTACAGACAGCAGTACAGACATGACCAATACAACCAGAATGATGTGGCAGAAGATCGGCCCATTGTGTTTGAAGACGACCCCATCGACTGGCATTTTCTTGTGGTGCTCACGGGGACGTGGCTAGCCATAATACATTATTTCGAACGCGTGGTGCTTCACAAGGCAATAAACAAATGTCACTGGGAGAAGTGGGAAAAATGGCCCCGTGGTGCCGACCCCCACAGAATATTGCTCATAGCAGACCCCCAAATCGTTGATCGGTACACGTATCTGGGCATCCGCGGGATGTTCACGTGGCTAATCAAGTCGTTTACTGATAACTACGCGCGTAGAAACTACGAGTTCTTACAGGGGATGCTTGATCCGCATTCCACCATCTTTTTGGGCGATTTGTTTGATGGGGGGAGGGAATGGGACGATGCCGAGTGGTTTGAGGAGTATAAGCGTTTTAATCGTATCTTCAAACCCAGGGTTAATCGGAGATTCATCAATTCCATTCCAGGAAACCACGATATCGGCTACCAAACCATCGAATACGATAAAGTCAAGAGACATGCTGCCCATTTCGGTGACTTGAACATGTTTGTGGAGTTGGGAAACCACTCAATCATCATGTTGGATACTATATCGTTACAGCACCCAGATCCACAAATCCGCGAGCCAGCCCAAATGTTCCTTGATCTGGTCAATGACTACTTGAACCCAGACTTCCCTAGGATTCTTCTCATGCATGTTCCTTTTTACCGCTTCACACACGAGCAAAAGTGCGGGCCCTTGAGAGAAAAGGGCGATCCTTTCCCTGTCCAAAAGGGGAAACAGTACCAAACAGTAACTGAATACCATATTTCCCAAGAGGTGCTCGAGAAACTATACCCGGAAATCATATTTGCGGGCGACGACCATGATTATTGTGATATTCTCCAGACGTACCCTCACAATGGTGGAACAAAGACTTCTCGTGAAATCGCAGTCAAGTCTTTTGCCATGAATGGGGGTATTAACCAGCCAGCAGCCCAGTTGCTTTCTCTATACAATGGGGGTTCCTCTAGCGAAACGTACAAAACAGAAATGTGCTTGATGCCGTTGCCGTACAGACCGTTGAAAATCTACGCGTTGGTGTTTTTCTTGAGTATGGCCTACTTGGTGGCAAGGTTTATTCATCCTAAAAAGTTTATCCTGGAGATCCCTCGCTGGACAAGACAGACATATAGAAGGGTGGGGTATAAGAGATTCGCAATCCATGCAGTGTATGCGTTTGTGTTTCCGATATTGGTTTTGAAGGTCTACCATTCATTATTGTAGAACAATAAGCGAGCAATTGTCAATGAACAATTGAGCGAAGCGAAATTGTTCTCTGAACTTACCATTCACTTTTATGAACAATCGAGCGAAGCAAAATTGTTCTCTGAACTTACCATTGAATTGGAAACAATTAGCGAGCGAATTGTTCTGAACTTAACGATTATGCAAGAACATTTCGCTTCGCTCAATTGTTCTGCTCAACTTGATTACTGTAAACAATTACGAACAATTTCGAAGTGAAGCGGATGGTCGCTCGATGATTCACAGTATAGACAGTTTCAAACGATTTCGAACAATTTAGTATGGCCAATTGGTCATTGTGTAGAAATTGAGAAAACAGCTCCCAACAAATGAGCAAAGTAATGGTAATGGGTACATTGTAGAATTGAGAAAAAGTTTCGTAGTAATTTGAAGACACTCATCCTTCATTTCATTCTAATTTTCTAAGTTCATATTCTCATTGGATTGTCTCATCGATCCCGGGTCTCTCACGGTCTCGCTTGCTCAATTGGTAATCATCTCACTCAATTGTTCTTGCTCGAATGATGACAGTGTAGGAGGGGGGGAAAACAATTTCGAACAATTGAGCAGAGCGAAATTATTCTTGCTCAAATGGTCTATAATCAATTTCGAACAATTTCGCAAGAGCAATTTCGCAAGAACAATTTCGCTTCGCTCAATCGTTCTTCCTCAATTGTTCTTCCTCAATTGTTCTTCCTCAAGTGTTCTTCCTCAATTGTTCTTTCTCAATTATTCTTAAAATTAAACAACCTCTCAATATAGCTCGGGTTAAAATCCGCCCTCTTTGAAACATACTGCTTAATCTGGAACGCCTTCAATTTCGCCAAATGCCCCTCCGAAACCAACGACCCAATCAAGTCCGTCTGCACCGTAAACAAATTACTAATCTCCTTCAACAACTGGAAACTCTCCGACAAATCCTCGATTCCCCACTCGTTTATAATGAACTGGTAGCGTAGAACATCCTTTGTCAAAACAATGCCTCCCGTGGAGTTGACTGTAAACTTTTTATAATGCTGCAACAACTGGTTCAAAAAGTTCATGCCCACCTTTATCAAAACATGATGCAAATTTTTATTGTTCAACACCACTGTGAACTTGTCGTGGATGTCGACCAAAAAGTCGGCTATGAGTTCACACGACTCTGTATCGTCTTCGATTGTGTCGCAATTAAAGTCCCTCTTTTTCTGTTTTGTGAGATAGTACGCAATGCGCCCATCGATTATATTAAGCGTCTCGTCCAAGATGATGTTTAAGCTCTTTTCACACTTGAAAATGTACCCATTGGTCAAATTGCTCATTCTAGTTTTGATATTGGGGGTGTTGATTGCACAGGGAATGATGATCTTTTTGATGGTGGAAGATACCAAGTACAAGATCTCCGAGATGGCGGTGAAGATCTTCATGTAGGAGAGATCTAGAGGGGTCACAGTGTTGATTTTGGCAGCCTCCTGCCTCAAGCTATCGTAGGCCACCTCCAAGCCACCGCCAATGTATAATTTTCCAAAATCAAGCAATATAATCTCCAAGATTTCCAAGGCGTATTCTGGTGATTTGCTGGGGGAAAGTTCAAGAATTCTTGCAATTGACTCAATAGCTGACTTGAGCGTTGTCTCTACGTTCGAGATGTTCAACTCCGCATACTCCTCACCCGGATAGTCGTTTTCGACCGACGATCTCTTATCCATGAGCTTGGCCTTGACAAAGGCTTTAAACTGGTTCAACCGCCTCTTTTCGGAGAAATTGAAGCTGAACCGGTCGTGTGTTTGGTTATCTGTTTTGGGGTGGTACTCATTACTGTCCATACTATCGACTTTGGTTGCAAAAGCACCTGTGGAAACAACCTTATCGTTGCAAATATTGAACTTGTGAACAATGTCGTAGATGATATCCTCCAAGTTCTTCTTTTCCCTGCTGAAATACACATTGTCTGAGGTGTAGTCGATGAATAGGTCACTATAGGACAGGTCCAATATGTTGGCAAGTTCATTTTCCACATCCAATTCATTGGTGGATATAAAATCCTTTACGTCTCTGGTGAAATCCCCCACCATTGTGTATAACGAATGAAGCACACGCACATGGGCCAAGGGACTCACCGAAAGCGAATACTGGAGAAGCGTACTCACTTTATTCTGGATCATCTGTGCATACATCCGCTGAATAAATATCTCCAACACCGGTACCGGCTCATTAAAGACCTGTTTAACGATCCGGGCCTGTGTTTTAATTGACACCTTCAATCGTGCAAGTAGAGTTTCCGTAGGCACATCTTTGATTATGCCCACGAAATTGGGGTCGGATAATTTGACCCATGCGGCCTCATCGTCCAAAATGGACTCTTCCTCCTCACCCTCCATTTTCTCGGCATCCATGAGAAAGTCGTTTTTACTCACAAATGTTTGGACCACATTTGCACCTCCATTGAACTCAAACAATATCTCAGCCACCTCCTTCATGATTCCAAACTCGTTTTCGTCCGAAGCAACCTCAAATCGATTGAGCAAGTTGCGCTCCATCATTTCCCCATACTTTTCAATCACCTCCAAACATTTGGAGGTCTTGGGGATATCAGGTGACTCGATTTTTTTCGCCAACGTAAGTAAATTCGCAACGGTTTTGGCACACTTTACTTTATCTTCGTATGCACTGCTTTTCCGCAAAGTCTCTAATAAATCGTACTTTTCCTTGGTGAAAAACCCGTGGTACGAACGGATTAAAAATATGGTCTCCATGGACCTGTCTCTGGAATTGGTAATCTTATTCAAAGAGTTGCCTAGCGGGTTGATTTTCGCCGTCACATCCGAGATCTTGTCATCCAACACGTCAAACTTTTTTGTTGTTTTGTCGATTTTGCTTGAAAGTTCCAACACATTGTGACTATGCTTGAGTTCTATGTCTTCAACCAACTTTTCGCAGTGTTCCTGCTCTTCTTTGGACCGCTGCGCGAGATTCTTCAATTCTCGTAGTGTCGACTCAAATGTCCGAATGTACGGCTTGGGATCAAGGTATCCTAGCTTGTTGACTTCGGCTTCTTTGAGTATGTGGTCTTTGCTGAGTTCTTCGATGAAGTCGTTTACCGAGAGACCATCGAGGAAGTTGTCAAGGTCGATTAGTTTGCGGATTTCTTCGTCTAGGTCGTAGATGGAGAAGCTCATAGAAAACAAAAAACAAACTGCGAGCACAATAAAATAGAGTATACTTGAGTATTGTGCGAAGCACAATACGAATTGCCATAGAAGAACTATAGTATTGTGCGAGCCAATACGAATGCAATAAAAAAGTATACTTGTATTGTGCTTCACAATACAAATAGCCATAAAATAACTATACTTGCACTATGCGGCCAATACGAATTAATCATAAAAGAGCCATTGAGTATTGTGGCCAATACAAATAGCCAAAAGAACTACTTAATTACTGTGAGCCAATTCAAATTGCCATACTTTTGTGTGGATTCACACTTGATTTGAACTTCTCTTACTCGATTCTCAGGAAATACAACTTCTTAAATATTCATTGGAGGCCTTGACAACTGGGTCTATATGCAGTACTAGAATGAAGCCAGTCCTTACATATTGAGTAATGTGGCCGATACGAATAGCCATAAAAGAACTACTTGATTATTTTGCGCCATTTCGAATACCCATACAATTAACTAACTAAGCATACAGAGACAAACAAAAACTACTTACAGAGACAGACAACAAAAACAACATACAGAAACACACAGCTAAACTACATACAGAACCAGACAACTAAACTACATACATACACTCAAGCATCCACATATAGGACAAATGAAACAAAACATATATTGGCTACATACTCAATTTGTGCCTCAATGAAGCAGATGCTATACAACATTCCGAATTTACATACGTGATGTAGAATTTTACATGCACACATAAATACAGATAATGACAATGAATGGTTGTCTTTAGTTACAGGGATGACACCCTTGCCAGTCTGACATCACCCACTCACCTAATTGTCACTTTTAGAAAATACCAAACATGGTGACAAACATGTGATGAAGTGGTTTCTGGGCTCTATATCTTGAAGAGCATTCCAATAGCTCCTGATATCGAGCGATAAGACCGCTGACATACTTGTTTTAATCGGTGAGGGCATGTATAGGAATATTAAGTGTACTGTTGAGTGAATTTTGGGCCAGTTTTACCATTTTGAGGCGATTTCTAACACGGCTTGGTACGACCAAAAAGCCCTCAACAGCCAGTTATGGTTTTCTTTCCTGGATGACATGATTCAATTTCTCCTACTAAAGACTTGTGGGTCATTAGCACCTCGTTTGCATCTTTACACTACCGTATAACTGAGTTGTATACTTTGGAGATCGTACTCATTGACTTGGGGGAAAACTTTACATATGTAACGGTAGGTGATAACGTAATCAGATAAGGCTTTAATTACTTCTCTGGCATGTGTTTCATCAACTCCATCATATATATTTCGTCTAGTTCAACACACTCAATGGTCGAATTTCCGCTCTTTTGGATTTCCAGACGTTATGTATTTTCAAGATGTCCATGTATTCCTATCAGTCCATTTGATTCTCAACATTTTGTTCGCATCTAACGGAGAGAGAGCTCAACAGTTTCTTTTTTCAAGATGTTGCCATGTACTCTATCATTTCATTAGGTTCTCTACATTTAATGTTCGCATCGAACGGAGTAAGAGCTCAACATCTTCTTTTTTCAAGATGTTGCCATGTATTCTTCCATTCCATTAGATTCTCAAAATGTTCGCATCTCACTCAGCATAATGTTCAGATATAAATGCTCAGATAGAGGAAGGGGTTTTATATATAGATTGTACAAAGTATATAAAATACCCAATAAAGTATATCTGATTAAAAAAAATCTGATCGCATCTCACTTCGTTCGATGCTCAGATACAAATTCTACAATCTCTAGCAAATTCGTTTATAACTAATTACAACAAATTTAAGCCTTGAAGGTCAAGTGACACTTACCACAGTACTGTCTGTTCTTCATGTCAGCCATGAAGATACCGGCACCACAGGTAGGAGCTGGGCACTCTCTTCTCAATCTCTCAACCTTTCCGTCGGTGTCAACCTTGTAGTAAGTCAAGACAGCCAACTTGTGCTTTCTGTGCTTGTGCTTGATCTTCTTTGGGGTGGTGTAAACCTTCTTTTTTCTCTTCTTACCACCACCTCTCAATCTCAAGACCAAGTGGAGAGTGGACTCCTTCTGGATGTTGTAGTCAGACAAGGTTCTGCCGTCCTCCAACTGCTTACCAGCGAAGATCAATCTCTGCTGGTCAGGTGGGATTCCCTCCTTGTCCTGAATCTTGGACTTAACGTTGTCGATGGTGTCAGAAGACTCCACCTCAAGGGTGATAGTCTTACCAGTCAAAGTCTTAACAAAGATCTGCATTTTGGCTTGTCTGCAACTGATGCTTCTTTCTTACCAAGACGATAAAATATATAAAAAAAACTTTTCAGAAATCGCAGAGGGTAATCGACGAGAAAAAAAAGGGAAAGAAAGGAATTCAATCAGGTGACCTAGGGCTTATGCCCTGTAATACTAGTCCACGCGCATGCATGCAATTCATACCCCATTAGGCAGTCTAGCCACTTTTTGCAGCATTGCTGGCTCGGATGTAGCGCTTAGCAAATTCGTCATTTGCTCCAGGAAGACAACATGCCACTAGGAGACCTTGTTCTCAATAACCGGAGGAAATTGCTCTCCCAAAGGCGAAAAACAACCATAAACAACGACATAATCGATTGGACAGACTTCTACCGAGAATTTCCCAGTCGGGGGGTAACCCAAAATAACGACTACGACAATACGGGCTCCTCATTGGCGTACTACCCTCCAACAAGGTACTCCTACGGAAACAAAGTGACTATATGGAGACGAATTGCTAATTTCATCTTCTGCAACTCTTGATGTATGCTATCACTAAATCTCTCGGTTATCATTGTGTAATCGATCACATGTTATCTACTACATATTATCTACTACAAGCATCTATAAGTCATCTACACATGTCATCTACACATGTATCAAGTCATCTACTATAATATGCATCATATATCAGTGATTTACCACCTAAATACATCTACATGCATTGACTTCCATTGAGTCAGAAATACTATCCATGACTGACGCCTACCTAATATTGACTATCATGGATTCAGTCATTATCGCATCACCGGCTACCATATCCCTATTTATGGATTATTAGTACACTGACTATCAGTATCTATTTATGCAGTTGTTCCAGATTGTCAGTATAATTATTCTACTGCGGTTCTATTACTTCTTCTCACGAGAATGTATAATTATTCTGCGGTTCTATTACTTCTTCTCACGAGAATGCTTCTTCTGCTTACCAGTCATCATCTTCTTCTTCATCGCTGCGTGACACTCTTTGCTTGATGGAGTTGTGGTTTGTTGTTCGCCTGCTTATGACATTTGTGGTTAGAAGGAACTGCTCTAGCGCTTCTATAGAAAAAGTGTCCAGGTTCGAGCCTAGTCTTTCAAATCCCACAATGCGGTTGATCTCTACTCCTTTGCGATAGATGAGCACCAAAGGCAAGACTTTTATGTTGAGTTTTGTCACCAAAAACGGAGCATCTTGGGCCTTTATGACGGCCACTTTCAAACTGAGGTGTTTTTCTGCAATCGTCTCCAATCTCTCATTCATGACTTTGCATTTGGCGAAATTGGGCTGGTAAAAATGTACTAATACCGTGTCGTTGTCTGTGACAATCTTCATGACTTCCTTTTCATCGGCACATGAAACCACTTCTCCAAGCTGGCCCTGGGAATTGTTTATAGCGTTGTTGATTTTCAGAAACTCGGCTTGCATTTGCTGTATGCGTAGTTCACGATACCTGCCCAAGACGTCGTCGTCGTTGTCAAGAGAGGCCAATAGCTCATCCTCGCTTTCGTAGGCTTCATGCTCGTCATTGCGGGACTCCTGGAGCTTTGATTCCTGGTATTTCTCCACCGCCAGGGCAGCCTTGGAATCCATGATTTAATTTTTTCACTGCAATTCGTGTAGAGTCTCCATTATCAGCTTGAGGTTTTGTGTGCTTCGCCTCAACAAGTCCCTGTGATTTGCGGTTTCGGGGTGTTCCTCTAGCAATTGGATCGACGACTGTATGCTCTGATCAATGGCTTTTACGGTGGTGAGGATCATCGTCAACTCCTCAATGACGGTACTTTCTTGTTTGTTCATAGATAAAATAAAGATCGAGAAAACGTGATTTCTGAGGAACTTACTGAATTATCTATGTGAATCCTATGTAGGTTCAATATCTCATACAAGCGCAAGTGGTTTAGTGGTAAAATCCAACGTTGCCATCGTTGGGCCCCCGGTTCGATTCCGGGCTTGCGCATTTTTTTGCACCGAACCCTCGCGACAGCGGGCGAGGAATATCAAAAGGAGTTATTGACGAGCTGGAAAGAGGAACATCTAATAGAAGCTTATTACTGGAGAGGGTGAAGGTATCCAATGATTAAAATTGACCGAAACACAGTCCAACATCATACATAATGCTTACTTGATATGACTATTGTGCCTCCCAACGGCAAGCCATAGTATACAGATTTTTCCGTTCTACAGCAGGGTTCTTGAGTTTTTGTTCAGACATTTCTGAGGTTACAAGAGTATCTGAAACATCAATGAAACTCACGAAATACTGATACCCATCGCAATATTCCTTAAATATCCTTTGGTTTTGCCAAACATATCTACTATCCTCTCGCTAAGCCGTTCAAGCACATTAGCTTATTCTGAACACCTCTACACCAATTTAATGCAATTGTATAATTTGTATGTGACTATATCTGGGAAGACCTATGCGACCCAGAGATGCTCTGGGGATGTGAACCAAATGTTTGATGTAAATGGAAGGCACCAAAATGTTGATAAAAGTGAGCAAAATGTTGATGAAATGTTCGATGTGAGCAAACGTTCTCAATGAGTGAGTGATGAGACATTATGGAAACAGAGCAGTCTAATAATCAAACCACCAAATAAGTCTAACATATCGTGGTCTGTATATCATATCCCGTACTTGTAGCGACACAGAGGAATTTTCAGTATTCAGTACTCTCAGTGTTCAGTATTTAGTACTTTGAGTCTTTCAGTAATTTCAGTACTCTCAGTGTTCAGTATTTAGTACTTTCAGTCTTTCAGTAATTTCAGTACTCTCAATACTCTCAGTTTTCAGTAATTTCAGTCTGCAGTATTCAGTATTATCAATACTTCAAGAACTCTTGATATTCTCAGGTTTCATTCTGTGTTTCAGTGGTACTAGTGATTATCGATCGAGTACTGCTCTCTGTATCAATAGTATTCAGTTTTTAGCTTCACTTAACTCTTCAGGTGCTCCCTTTCTTCTCTTTAAATCACCTCTTAACGACTCAATTTCTCTCCTGAACCGACGCTTTTCAAGCTCTCTTTCTTTGATGGTCTCCTTCAAAAGCTCGCGGAGCTCGTTATTCTCGTGGATGAGATCGAACTTGACCCGTTCATTCTCTTTGAACTTATGCAACAAGTAATTGAATTCCTCACAGAGCTTCAAATACGTGGCCTTTAAGGCGGTAAATAGCGTGTTGAGTTTGGAGGCATCAACCATTGACTGCTTTATAGATTGGATAGTGTTCACGTTGACCATGACGTCTTTTTCATAGTGTTCATCGGCCGAAGAGACGCTTGTTTGGCCGGGCGAGTCAAACGGCGATAGGCTGTCGGCTGTAGAAGACAGATAGGATGGTAAATGCAATTCGTGGCCATCATTTATGGCATCGTTGTTGTACTCGTTAAAGTTGAGAATGGCCTTGTTGATCTCATCCTCTATATTGGGCTCCTCCTTGGACTCATTCTCGCTATCATAAAAGAGGCCATAAAGATCATCTTCTTTCGCGTCTGGACTGGAGTTCATGTCGAGGTTCGTAAAGGTCGTAAGGGTGGATTCGTAGGGTGGATTCAGGGTGGGTGATATCGTTAATGGGTGTATGTTGGTTTGTTGATGGTGTGTATTCTAATACGTGTCGTTTGTCGTTTGTGTTGGGTGTTTGGGTAGTCCTTACCCTTGACGAAATGGTATTTTTGCGATGCCCGAGATGAGTTGGATTTTGTGTAATAATATTGGGACCATTTGACATTTGCTTAAAAATTCCTTAAATTATCGCACGACCTTATCTTAAATATTCCCTCTTGGCCTTACCGAATACGATTCCATTATCCTCTTATACCACGCCAAATTTCTTTCTTAAAACTTACCGAGTCTCCATTAAACTCTCCTAGTCTTCTCATTAAACTCTCCAAGTCACCAAACTTTCCGAGCCTGTCTCACTAAACTCTCCGTTTCTCATTTACACTCTGAATTCCTTCAATTATATATGAACAGTTCTTGGGAACCGTTCTATTTACTGACGAAGTGGATTTATTGGACAATTGGGGAAAGTCAAACAGAATCCCCAATAAGTTCAGTTTAACTTAGCGCTCATTATGGACTCAATTCTCTCTTATGGGGATGAAACTCCCATTTCTGATCAGGAACGAGATGACTGATTATGCCGATTCGAGTGATCTCGGAGATACCTAGCGAGAAGAGTACAGAAAGGATAGAAGCGAACTCCATAGTTTTTTGTAATGTCTACGAATCTATTTGATATTCCGTCTATTCTACCCTATCATTTTGAATTGTCGTCATGATTAACATCCATATCACCGCTTATACCGTGTAACCTGAACATTGAAAAAGTGGACTAACAAGTCAGTTCAAGGGTCAAGTCGTATCTTTGGACTGGTGGAAGTCGAGGGTTACTAGTAGAGGCGTAGATGATTTACAGATTAAGAGTCGAAGAAAGCAAAATTGACTACGACATGTTTCTCACCAATGATTCTCCATTAAGCACACAATAATCACCGATATTTCAACTTACGAATCGTTCGCTTCGCTAGCGATATTAACCATTTCAGTATCTTATTCTCATTGTGACCAGCACAAAAATAGCCCATTAACAGCTAAATTAATTGCTACCTAGTGGACAGTACATACGAGTATACCATCTTTATATCCCCATAAACATGTCGTTGGAACATTTCATAAGAAATAGTGTGTACTGAGATCCAAACTGAAACCCAACCACAAGAACGTTCTTCCACTATTCTAGTACATATCGACGCATACATGTATTATCTCCCCAAGAGCTATTATAGGCATCGAGGATTTAACGTAGCTTCCATCTATGTTGTAAATTCTTTATATGGCTGACTTGTATCGTTTTTGCAGCTTATGGTGTAAACCATTTATGCGGACCACCGGAATTATCTATAATTGATTTGTTATGAATGAAACTTGGAACCATAACCGAATTCCTTTGACGAACGATGTATTTATGGAGCGGCTCTCTGTTTTGCTAAAATGTGGCACTGGGTTTGTGGTCTGGAACATCCGGTGCCAAAATAACACGTGAAAGGCACTTGGGTTTCAGGTATAACCTAAGGAAAAATTGGGCCATGAGTATCCTCTGATTACTGCTGTATACAATTTTATATGGTTCTTAACCATATCAGAGTCATCTACAGATAGCTACTGTACATCATGTGGCTTCTATGCTGACTAGCTTCCATGCTTATGACACCTTATTGAAACTTCCCTTCTTCTCTTCTTCTCTTCTTCTCTTCTTCTCTTCTCCTCTTCTCCTCTTCTTTTCTCTATCTATTGCCATGCTATCTATATACAATGCTACTTAAATACCTTTCCCAACTTGGAGACCTCTCCCATTACATCCGCTGTGGTATCGCCGATTTTATCACCAAGCAGCTCCAAAGTCTTGCCCACACCCGAGACAAAAACCCCGCTTTCGTCCCATTTACTGGTCAAGGTCTGCAAGACATTCTCAAAGGCCATTTTTCCTGTCGAAGCATTTTGGCCAAATCTCTCCACGGACCAGTCCTCCAATTTGTCACAGATTCGTGACACCAGGGCAAATGCCGTAATTTCCGCGCTCTGGACGAATTTCGTCCTCGATCCAGGTCTTTCTGTGTCTGGAGTATAAATAACAGTTTCATTCACCAACAATAAATGGTTCATGGTCAAGTTGGAGGACTTCATTACCAACGTCTTATTGATTAAATCAACCTCGCTGACCTCTCTCACGTAACTGTACTGCTGGGATCCAACGATCCACGAGAGCCATGCAGGGATCGCTTGTTTGCACCCAATTAATCGCTCTGTTCTCAACGTCTTGCGTTCCTCGTCGATGGTCCGGTCCAAGATATCCACAGATACAACATGGGTGGAGTACTTGTTGGGGTATTTTTGCCAATTGGCCGCCGTCACACGGTCCCAGGGATAGTTGAATAGGTGCTGGCTTTCAAAGATTTTCATACCGAGATGGAATCGAGGATCTAACGGTTAATAAAAAGGAATGAGAAAAAGAAAAGTGAAAAATTACTTTTCACATGCTATCAGAAATCTCGCGTGATGACATCAGAAAGATTATGTAACGATATAACGGATAATTGTAGGTGGTGAGTGATGGTACTGCATACAAGCGGTGCACACTTCTATAGAATCTCCAAGAATCGCCACCGGTGGGTGACCACGCTAAGCCAAGTGTCACACAAGGAGAATAACGAAGGAGAATAACCAATGAGAGCAAGAAACGTTCCCGAGGATCCCTAATAATGACAATAGACACACTTAAGTTCCTTTCGATCCGGTACAATATCGAATCAACTGTCTTTATTAAGTCTGTATTCCTTTTACAAGGGCATGAGCTGTCTCATGCCCTATATAAGAATAAGTAAATCAAGAGCTTTATATAAGAACAACTTCATCAATTTATTAGATCCATCCACTGTTTAAGATGGTTGCTATATTTAGAAACTTTGCGAGCACTGCAGAATGACTACTACACTTGGTGCTACAATTTACTACATCAACTTGCTAGCAATAGAATTAACTATTAACTGCGATAGGAATTCACTGCGATATAGTAATTTGGCGACAATTCAACTCTGCGAATAGAAAAGTTACACCGGGAACCTCCCATACAAATCCAGAGCATTGAGCATGGAATGTAATGAATGGTTTGAATTTTGCATATAGAGAAATCTCAATATCTCTTTTTTTGAATATCTAGAGAAATACTATAAAAATTGGAGAGGCTCGATACAAGACTCACGTAAGACAAAAATTAGAGCCTTCGCTGAGGTAAGCTAAACAGTACATGAGAAACTTGAAAGAAAGTGCATTCTTTGTCTCACCGTCAATTGAGCTTACATCATCCACCAAAACCAGAATCCTGGAAACTACCGTTGGACTGAGCCCCTAAGTACATTGTATACCCATCTAGAGACGTTATCGTGAGCTAACTATTGTATCATTACTATTCCATTTTTTTTTCATACACAGTCTATACTAACATCGTTTAATTGTCATTCCATTGAAGATGGAGAATAAAGGTCATTCTACATCACATCTACTCCCATTAGTCTTTTGCTCATTTTCCGCAATCCACCATTATTCATCACGTATCACTGTCTCCATAATTTGCTTCTGGATATGAACTCAATCATATCGCTCACATCACACAGAGCCTTAGATGATCATGGTTCTATTCATGGATTAATCGAGCATAGCGAGATTAATCATTGGCATGATTCTACGCTCGATTATTCATTGCTATCTTTCTATGCTCGATTAATCATTGGTATTCTATGATCGGTTAATCATTGATATCATTCTATGCTCGATTAGACATTGGTGATCTATGCTCGATTAGTCATTGCTACCATTCTATTCTCGTTCGCTCAATTGCTATTCATCGGCTCGAATTAATTTGGCTCACTTTTCAATTGCTATCCACAGCTTTATCACCATGCTCGAGAACCTTTTGACTAATGTAGCGGTCACTATTCTCATTTTCTCCCATCTATACCTGCCTTCGTTGAGTCTTCACCAAGTGTTCTCATCTTTCCGATTCACCATTTCCCAATAACCTCATTGTGACACGATCACGCTAATATTCGGGGCTCTCACTTCATTTTCGCATTCATATTGTAGTCATGAATGGAACTTGAATTCTAGTCTATTCCTCGGAAACAGTGAGCGAAAACTGGCGAAGTGGTCAATCTCAACTAAATGAGCTAATAAGCTGTGTGAGCTCTAATAAGCTGTATGAGAACTATATTAGATTGGGCATTAAACAACGAGGATTAAGCGTTTTACCTATTCTCTAGGCTATTCGTCGCGATGCAAATAGTCTTCGCTTACCCTCTTCTGGAATATTTTCTTCCACTAATCGTAATTCAAGCTAATCCTTCTTGATTACGCACCATTCGAAACCTCATTAGTTAATAAATTGTTCTCAGTACTATTCAAAAAGTTTATACAATTAGATTCTTCATTAATGATTTCCAGATTATTCTTCACCGTTCAGTAACATATCATCGCAATCGAAGCGAATTCCCAGTTCGATATAACAAACTTTTCCATCATTCATATTGATCAAACTCAAATATCAAATCATTCACTCAATACCCAATTTCGTTCGTTTCCTCATCTTTGTTACTATTTGAATCAGTATTCTACTCATGATCACTCTTGTTCCTTGTTCGCAATAAAGTTCTCACGTACGCTATTTAAACTCCGGGTTTCGCTTCGACAGTACAGTCTCTTAGTTACTGCGATCGAAGAAACTTCGCTTCGCCAGTAACGATTGAAATACTTTTTGCTACGATCACCATTGGCACTTGCTCTGTTTTATCTTATCGTTCATACATTATTCTTAGTCTATTTCTTATCGTTTAGTCGTTCAGATTCAAGCTTCGTGATGACAAACAGCACAATTGTTGCTTGCTAGCGAGAAAAATACTCATTATTCCTTTGTTGATACAAGCAAGTCGTTAGAGGCAATATTTTCATTCCTTTCGTACTATTTCATAGTCTATTCCTGCCACTGGAATTTTCTTCTCATGTTCGCTTCGCTCACAATGTGAATTCCACAAACATATTCAATCATCGTATTCTTCGCCACAATCAAACTTCTCAAATCACTTGCTTGATATAAACATTCGAGCAACTCATTCTAATCGATCATCGAAGCCTTATTCTAATCGTTCATTCATTATTCACATAGTCTATTCTTTATCATTTTTCTAGTCGTAGATTCAAAAAGCTTGATCTTTCCACCTCGCGAGTCGTTCTGGTGAATGGCCATTGCTCTTCGGAAAAGTCTCCTCGTGATCTTGAAATATCTATCGTTCTCATGAGCAAGCAAACAGTGTTCTGCAGTAACATGTTCTTATATGAGCGAAGTGAGCAATTTATTTAAGCATCCTATTCTAGTTCGCTTGACCACAATATTCGCCATTTTAAGTATATTAATCGCTCACTGGCTCCATTCAGTCGAAGATTTGTTTTCATCATTCGCTTCGCACACAGTATTCAACATTCCAAATATTCTCTTGTCTGCTCGCTCACGTTCAGCATTGTATTTTCATTTCACTCACAATGTTTCATTTTAATCGCCTGCTCACGATGACTGGTTCAGGCAGCCGAAGAATTATATTGTTCGCAATATCAAGTCAATTATCTTATCTTTCGCTTCTCGCAATGGGCATTTCAAGTATCATTCATACGGTTCACAAAACGTTCATCATAAGTGTCTCATTCGCTTCGCTCATATTCGCATTTGAGGAGAATTCTTATTTATTACCGTTCGCTTCGCTCACAACATTCAAAGTTCAGTCTCTATTCTCGTTCGCTTCATGAAATTCAGCATTTTCATTATTCGCTTGCTCAATCCACCATTCATCTTATTATCTCATCGCTTGCTCACATTTTAAGTATCTCAATTATCGTTCACAACATTCTAAGTATTATTGTTCCTTTCACAATATTAAAATACAAAGTAATTTATTCGCATCGTTCGCTTTCTCAAAAATTCCATTCTAAGTATTCTATCGTTCGCTGCGCTCATTCGCACATTTGAGTTCTTATCTCGAGCGCTTGCTCATATTCACACTGGGTCACTTATGTTCGCTCATATTTATACATTGGAGGTGACTTTTCCTCATTGTGAGCAAGCAAACAGTAGCACCATTCTAAGTGTTCTTATCGTTCGCTCGCTCACGATTCGATATCTGCTGTAAACGGGTAGCTCATCGCTCGCTTGCTCAATATCCACCTTCAAAATCTTTCGCTCGCTCGCTCACGATTCATCATTCAATAACTATGATAGCTCACCGTTCGCTTCGCTCACGGTTCGGTATTCGCTGTCAACGGGTAACTCGCTTCGCTCACGATTCGAGTTTAATCTCTTTTTCGTCCTTCCACCTCCCCCAATTCACCCTCCAATGCTTACCCCCCTCTCCCCTCTCCCTCCCCCTTCCACTCGGCCCGTTTCCCACCAGCAACCCCCCCAAATTGGCCAAATTCACAAACTCATCCCTCACATCTCCCCCATACTCCTTCAAATCAAACCACCTCTGCTCCCACTCGACGCCCTCCTCATTCTCCCTGACCCTTCTCTCTCTCTGTTCGTTTTCAATCACCAGCTTCTCCTTATGGATCAAATCATAATCGGCCTTCTTTATCGCATCGGCCACCTTCTTCCACGCCCTACGCGACTCCAACGGGTGCTGCTCCTCGACGGGCTTCACCACCAACTCGCTCTTTTTATCGCTCATCGCATCGTAAAAGAGCTCTTCCTTCCCTGCCTGGCTTCCCTTTGCAATGTAGGACTTTCCAGACCATTGGCCTGAGATGGTGACCAAAGCATTTTCCTTATGGGCCAGGGCCAACTCATCACGGTAGATTCTCGCCTTGAACGTGTGCTTCTTTCCCGAAAAGTAGCCTTTTCCAGAGTACTCAATCACCACCTTGTACCCTGTTGAGGCCTGGATATAGGAAGTGCCCTCGAGCTCTACATACGGCGACGCATTGATCAAACCTTCAATGTGTAGTGGCGGTAAAGTCACCAAATAGCTCTCATTCAAGGTGGAATAGCTAAGAATAGCGTGGCCATGTTGCTTCACATTGATGGAGGTGGTGCTTAAGGTGGCCTTTACCCCCGAATAGCCCTGTAGCTGGACTCCCTGGGCCTCGTTGACAATGGCGTACGCCGTTACGGCCGGGTGGTGGCTCACTTGTTCCGATAAAAGGACCGTTTCGCCGTGGGCCTCTGTTTCGGGCCACTTTCCCACGAAAACCTCGCCAAGAAACGGGTTAAGGGGTTTCTTTTCGGAGCCC
The DNA here is from genome assembly GCA_015708815.1 of Kodamaea anthophila. Lineage (NCBI taxonomy): Eukaryota > Fungi > Ascomycota > Pichiomycetes > Serinales > Debaryomycetaceae > Kodamaea > Kodamaea anthophila. The sequence goes on from JACFYR010000049.1 coordinate 86,715, forward strand.
ACCAGCTCGTTCCGCGAGCAATACTGCGACCGGAGCGTCGAAATGAACCACCGGGTCACGGAAATCGCCCGTCTGAGCGCCATCGCCTCTTTCTCCGCATTTCCCGCCTCTTCGGAACACGTTTCCTCAAGGGGGGCCACCAACAAGTGGGGATGCTCGGCCCAATACTGCGAAAACTCAACTAGCGACGTCGCCAGGAGGATGAAGGGGGGGGCAGTGAGGCTCGCAATGTCCCCATTGAACAGCGCAATCGATTTAAGGAAGGATGTCCAGGAGGAGGACATGATAATAAAAATAATTTGAGATTGGCAGCAAATTCGAGCATTGGCAGCAAATTTGAGCATTGGCGGAGCCAATGCGATTATAGAAGCAAGAAATAGAATAGATAACGAGTAGAAGGAATGTCAAGATACGAGTGAGAATATGAAAAGATACGAGAATATGAAAAGATACGAGTGTGAGGATATATGAATATATGAATATGAACAGAATATGAGCATACGAATACGAATATATGATGTCTTGTATACGATATGAATGTCTCATTGTGAATGTCTGGGATGTGTTGAAAATGTCAGATGGTACGATGCCAGATATTGAATATATGTAGATCTGCGATTAATTGTTGGGCAGAATTGATACAGTAATTTGTCAGTCTAGCCAGGTTCTATTTGTCAATTACAATAAGGATCCCATTCTGCTCATTCGTCCCAGATCCCCATCCTGCGGTTCCCCATACAATCCAGATCTCATGCCTTCTATATCACATTCGGTTCCCTTCAATAACCACAATTCGGTATTCTCCTGCGAATCAGACAGTTTTCCTTTCTCAGACATTCCTCAGCTTCTCTGTTCAGTTCAGACATTTTCAGCTTTCTGTTCGTCAAGTGTGTTCTGTGTCCGGTATTTCCGACTGTCCGATTGCGGACTCGGGCTGTGCGGTATGACGTCATAACGGGTAGAGTTGCGTCATCGTAACTAGTCCACATGTTCTCTTCATCAATGGTCTAGTCTACAGGGTCTCTATCTATCAATGAGACAAATCTTCATCAGTAGTCATCAACATGAGTGTCTATTAAATTTCAGAAAGTCAACTATCAGAGTTTATTTCAAGTCTAGTGAGTCTATCGAAAGTCGATCAATTAGCCTACCATCAGAGAGTCTCATATCTATCAGGAGTCTATTATCAGGAGTCTATTATCAGGAGCCTATTATCAGTAGCCAGTGTGAATATTCTATCAGTCTATTATCTATAGCAAATCTATCGAAAGTCTATTTCCATCAGTGAGTATTATCTATTTAGAAAGTCCTATCGGTGAGTATTCAGTGGTTCCTATCTGAGTCTCTATTAGTGAGTCTATTCTATCGAACTTTACCAGTGAGCCAATCTATCAGAAAGTTTATTCAATCTACTAGTGAGCCATATTTTATCAGAGTCTCATCAGAGTATTTCTATTGAAGTCAAGTGGGCCTACTATCAAAGTCTATCAATCAGAGTATTTCTATGAGTGAACCTACTGTCTAGAAAATCTATCTCTCAGTGAACTATCAATTAAAAGTTATCTATTTGGAAAGTTTTTATCAGTGAACTATCAATTAAAAGTCTGTTACTATTTGGAAAGTCTATTTCTATCAGTAGTGAGCATTAGAAAGTCTATTCTATCAGTCTCTTCAATCTATTGCCTCTTTGTGTCTCGTATTCAGAAGTCTAAGCCGTCTCCCAGCTTACATAAGACTTGACTCGAAACATGGCATTTCCTTCTGCTATATCCTCCACTATTGGTAAACTCCGAAAGCTCTGAAAACTGATAACTGATGCACGAATGCTAAAGATGACATCGATCTCGGCAATAGTGCAGATCGACATTACCATACAATTATTTTGACTACTTGAAACCTACAGTTAGGAGAATCCCCACAAAAGTATATGAATTCGTCTGATCACAAAAACTCATACAAATAAGCATTCAAAGCCATCAGAATTTCATTCAAGCCCAAATCCTTCTAAAGTAAGCATTAATTCTCAAATACTGAAATGTCATTGGTTATACTCGAACAATTCACTGAATGGTAATTCTTAACCAGAACTCGCTAGGTGTCTAATGGTAGTTCTATATCTCTTCGCTGCTCACGTTCCTCTATCGAGTTCACGAGCCGCAATCCCCAATAATTGACCATTTAGGCTCTGTTAAGCACATTGACCATTTCGCTGCTCTTTTAAGCACATTGACAACACGCTTGCTGCTGTTATAATAGGCTTTAAGGTAGAACACCTCGCTTAAGTCTGACCCCATTTTTGAAGATTGATAAACCCAATCTGTTCCTGTCGATTTGGAAGGACTTCATTTTCACGTAACAAGATGTCACGTGATCATTTCACATTTCCGATTCAAAATTCACCATGTCTACCTACAGCGTTCTGAACCACCATTAAAAGGGTCAAAAACCTCTTCACCATAAATTTACACGTGGTCCATTTATTATCCTCTTAAAATGGTTTTGCCGTTAGGGCATCAAATTCGCTCAATTGTGTTGATTGAATTGTCTCACGTGCAACACTTTCTCTTCCTCAATTGTTGAGAATCTTGAATTGTCTCATGAAACTACAGATGAGCGAAGCGAATTGTGTTGATTTGAATGTCTCTCGTGCAACAATTCCGCTTCGCTCAATTGTTGAGGATCTTGAATTGTCTTATGAAACAATTGAGCGACGCGAAATTGTTAATTGTTTTACCTTATTTGTATATTCGTTCTTATATTCTATCACTACATGTTGTGTCTCCAAGGGTCACCACTTTCACTGTGCTCACTCTCTTCACTGATCTTCGCAAAGTTCGCTCCGCTCACTGTGCTCACTGTGCTTTTTTACTGCTCCTCGCACAGTTCGCTTCGCTCACTGTGCTCGCGACTACTATACCTTTGGTATTGCTTGGTGCTCGCAGATAGTTGTAGGCATCATAAATTACTCACAAATTACGAAAACTGTTATCCATTAATGTTTGGGAGCTATATTTGAGTCGGAATGTTTGCAGCGCTCAACACATTTGTAATCACCTTTAACCATTCATATAATAAGTAGGATCGAGTATACACTGGAATCGTATTCCCACCTCATCAATGCTCACTGCTAATAAGTTGACTGGTAATTCGCAGTTATAATTCATTCAGTTTTTATTTCACGAAAATCGAACGAAGTGAGATTTGGGTAATGGTCTGATTAGTATTTGTATTGTGGTTTGAATGAGCGATTGATCTGAGTGGTTTGGAGGAAAGTATGGTATGTGTATGTATGAGTATGGTATGTGTATGTATGAGTATGGTATGTGTATGTATGAGTATGGTATGAGTATGGTATGAGTATGGTATGTGTATGTATGAGTATGGTAATCTCAGTTCGTTACACTCATTCGTCGATAACTAAACATACCATGACTTTTATAAGAACTTAATCCCCTTGTTTGAGTGAGTCACCTCTCATCCGCTCATCTAGATCCATAACTTGGCTTCTTTCACCAAACGGAGTGAGGTGTATGTTATTACACCCCTGATACAACGAACAAGTACCTCACTTCGTTCGGTAACTTGATCACTGAGTTACTGAGCCATTGCAAATTCACCGGTTCCAGCTACACTGGTACAAGAAACATTCATTGGGTTCACTGAGATCTAGCTTATAAATGAGTTCATTACTGCTGAGCTTTGCGTCTGCTGATATTTGCAGATTAAGAGTCAATCCTACGATTTTACCACCCATCAATACTCCACGTAAAATTTCCATTTGACACTTCCCATAAATTCTACGCCTATCAAAGTACTTAGTAAACATATCGAGTATCGACTCACTCACTAAATATGAGATCAATATCAATATACAAGTATACTAATAGAATATAGTGTCAATAATACACTTGCAACAAGGGTATTGAGCACACATACACTCACAGAACACACTTCGTTCGTGTGCAAGTGTATATCCACTAATCATTCACACTCACTTCGTTCGTGTTGCTTATAATCCACTAATCCCCTCACACTCACTTCGTTCGTGTGCAAGTGTATATTCACTAATCCACTCACACTCACTTCGTTCGTGTTCGTCGTGTTCGTCGTGTTCGCCTAAAACTTAACCAACAGCTTGGTGCTACCCAAAGCCTTTTTGAACTCATCCAACTTGCCATTCACATGGACGGTCTGGATCTTTGGCAACCTGAGAGCCTTTTCATTGTACAATTTGGTAATGGCGTCCAAAAGGGCCTTCTTACTCTCTGGGCTCTTTTTCAAGTTGTACGACAACCAGTATGGGACGGTGGAGATATTCTTAAACAACTGGGCACCCAAGGAGTATTTCATTTCGACATCGCCCGAAATGGCTCCATAAGTGACCAAAGTTCCGCTGTGGCTCAATGCGTTGACCAACGGACCAGCTGCAGAGCCCCCCACGGCATTTATAGCAAGTCTAACGTTTCCGTTGCTCGTGATTTCAGGCAACTTTTTAGCAAAGTCGGGCGAGCTGAATTCAGACTCAAAAACAACCTTGGAGGCTCCAAGATCGTATAATTCCTTCAACTCCCAATCCTTCTTCCCGTCCCTCACCACGGAAAGAACGTGGACACCCGCGGCTTTGGCAATCTGGGACAAAATTTGGCCCACCTGGGAGTTTCCAGCGTTCTGGACAAGCCAATCGCCCTCTTTCCAATCAGATACGAAATTGTGGAACATCTCATAGGCCGTGGGAGGGTTCACACTAATTGTGGCCGCTTCCTCCACACTGAGCGAATTGTCCACCTTGACGAATTTCTCGCTAGTGGTGTCGACCAAGGCATAGGATCTCCACGTGCCAAAACTGACGCCATTGGGGACCAAGCGGTCTCCAACAGAAAATTGGCTCACCTCTTTTCCAAGGTGGACAACCTCGAAAACTCCCTCATTTCCTCCCACATAGGTTTTTTTCCCTTCACGGTTGTCCAATGTCCGTAAAATGGGCTCAGAGGGGTAGGTACCAATGATTTGGACAAGGTCCGAGGGGTTCACGGGAGAGGCCAAGTTCTTCAAGACCATTTGGTGTGGCTGCAAATTTGTTTCGTCAATGCCGAATTCGGTGATGGCGAGCACATCAGAGAGCTGGCCCTTCTTTTCGTAAGTAATTGCGTATCCGTTAAGCATGGTGTGTGTTTGAAAGCAGGGGATTCGGCGCTTTATGTATTGCTATGATTACTAAGGCTCGGAGTTAGGCACGTGACATCCAGGTACAATCTCGGCGATGGTTTTGTGTTATAGCAAGAACATGTAGCAAGGATCAAACAATATGCCTGAGATCCTACAGTGCGACTCTCCTTTGGTCTTGCTGCTTCATGCAGGAATGGAATGGCAAAGAAAAAGAGAGAATAAGCGGCCAATGAAATGATGTAAGTGTAGACGATACAGCAGAGCGGGAAGCAATTAAGTGCATAGCCAGGAAGGGTTAATTCTTGTTCATCCACCCCAAAATCGCATCTAAACACCCCATATATTGACTAGCAAGATATATTGACTAGCAAGAGGAATACCGGAGCTTATCCGCTAAACCGAACACAAAGACAGCCGATGGCAGTACATGATGCACAATGATGAAAATTCTGACATTCTGACAAATACCCATCTCGGATTTACTTAATTGTGTCATTCAATCTAGATTATTCTGGAACCATTACTTGTATGAATGTGAGCTCCATAAGCCAACTTAGTTCTGATCTACTTTTCGACAGCTATAGTTTTGATGTCACATGTCAGGTCTTGTATCTTGACAGGTTAATGTTGATTGCTTCTCAAGATTCTTTTAAGGCATCTACGGATGTATCGAGTCTACTAGCTGATTTAGGATTCATCAAGCAATGGTACCTTTTGAACCGAGATTCTTAATAAATATTCCGTTGATCAGGATTGCCTAAGAGCAAGTCGGTGTATGAATGGCCGCTCAATTGTTGTAGCCTGGTTTTTCATGTAAGGATGCTATTGTTGTAGTCTGATTTTTATGTATGGATGTGGATCCGCTATTGTAGTCTTTTTTTCATGTGGATCCGCTATTGCCGTTATTGGAAGGATAGTCGCGCAGGCTTCCAGGTAGGCAATCACGGTTCCCACCTTCCCTCTTATCCGGACTTGTTCGCTTTCCTTCCCATTATGGCAAGCCGAACCGAACTAATTGTGACCTCACCTAGAAGGATTCTTATATGCAGGATGCAGTTTTAACTTTCAAGTTCTTCTCTAATCAGCAGCGAATACTATTATAATTGTACAATTTTCTGGAGCTGACAGAGCGGTTCATCAAAGAGTTTAAACCCCTTTTGTTGAAGATCCTGAAAGGTTTCGCAGCAACTAAAGAAGTATTTTTATCTTGACGAGGCAATAGCCAGAGAATAAATGCATCTCTTGTCTCACCATAAACTTTATATTGCCTGTCAACCTTAAAACTATATTGACTGAATGCACAAACTTTAAGCCACAATAGGCAAGAGCGAAATGGCTTCTACAAACCAACTATACAAGAAAACAGATCTATAAATTGTGGACTCATTTTTACCTCAGAAGAGACGACATTCATTTTACAGAGGGTCATAATAGATTGGGTATTTTTGCATGTTCAATTCAGATAATTGAGTTGCATAACTCGGCTATGCATTAGTGGAGTGCTGAATTAGTGCTGGTATCATTAGTGATGTTATCATCAAGTATTGAGGTATCGTTAATATGTTTACTTCACCCTCGCTAGCGCTCGGGTTCAAGAACCATTTGTGTTTATTTCACCTCGCTTCGCTCGGGTTCACATATTCAAACACCTTCTAAATTAGGATGGCAAATCAGGATGTCGCTCTTTTTTTGCAATTATCAGGACAACACACACCATCTAATCCCTATTGTATATCGGATTCCTTTGATGTATGGAGACATGCGAGGTAAAATCATACTGGCAAAACCCTTTCTATTCACTGAATAAGATTATCAACTGTTTTGATGTACGTCTGGCATCGTTGAGGTATCTGGATAATTCACCATTTTCAGGATGTCTAATACAGATTCTCCATAGCATCAGCACATACTTAAATGAGAAAATCAGGTACCATTGTCCTGATAATTATATAAAATATGACTAGATACTGTTATAAAGGAATCAATGTCAGTTAACAGACTGCGAAATCAGGAACTCTTGGACATTTAAATCTCTTGAGAGGCACTTTGGAAAATGATCATGGATTTCCCCTTTCATGAGCATATCAGATCATCAGAGTAAATGATTATATTAACTTTGAGTGAGATCAATTTACTTACCATGTATTAACCAGATCTACCGATTGAATAAGCTGTCACTTCTAATATTCGCGAACTCCGATTATGAGGAGTATATACCAACTTCTCATTCATCAAGTTATTATATTTGCTGGATTATTAGCTATTGGAGATTTGTGAGGACTGAATAATCTACAACTGCTTCGTTTGATTATGAATACATGATTTATGAGCACTGCCTAATAACTAATCATTTTCTTCGCTAGATTAGTTAGTTTACTTGTGAACTATAATAATTAGCTTCCTCAGATACCAGATCTTCTCAGATTAGAATCAACCCTACGATTTATGAACTACCAATTGCTTCTTTTAGCATTATCAGTAATCATTTACCGGGGAATTTTCTCACTAGATTAGTATCAGATTTATGAGACTTAATCTCCCGACTTTATTCGTCCTCAGATGTGAATCTAACAATCAACTATCATTCGCTTCGCTCAATTAGTTGAGAAATTTAACTATCCAACGTTAGAGTAGCAGGAGAGTAAGCACTCACGATTCGAGTGACTATAAATGACACCATCATTCTCTTCCTCAGTGATTATCAGATAGTTTTTATCTTTGCTAGAAAGTTATCAGAACGATATTATCTGATAACTAATCATTCTCTTCTAGATTTATCATCATTCAGAATTTTGCGACTGAATAATCCAATGACTTGATATCGCTCATCGTTGCGAAATATCAACATCACATCTAACACTAATCTAAGTGAAGCGATGATTAGTTGCAACCACAACTAGTATAATTAATTACAACTAATCTGAGCTTCACTCAGATTAGCTGTAAAATATCAATAATCACAACTATCACCGCTTCACTCAGATTAGCTGTAAAATATCAAGGATCACAACTATCATCGCTTCGCTAAGATTAGATGTAAAATATCAAGTATCACAACTATCATCGCTTCGCTCAGATTAGTTGTAAGATATCGCTTCGCTCAGATTAGCTGTAAAATATTAAGCATCACAACTAATCATCGCTTCGCTCAGATTAGTTGTAATCGCTTCGCTCAGATTAGTTGTAAGGCTAGTTGTGTCTATATAATGCCAACCCCACAAAAACCCCCACATACCCCACCAATATCCCAAACGCCATTCCATCCCTCATCTCCAACGTATTCACCGACATATTCACCAAACCCGTCAACAAATTCCCTAGGAGAAACACCACTAGGCCGTTCTTATTCACCGCCTCAAACACACCAAGACTCACATTGCTCTTAATCTGATCAACCAAACTAAACATAAAGAGGAACGACGCGTTAAACGACACCACCCAGAGCACATATGGCAAGTTTGCAAGCCTCCTGCTAACCTGGAACCTAACGAGCGACAATGCAAAGAGAATGTGGTAAAGCACACTGTAAATAAAAAGCTTCTTGGTCGACTCAATTATGCCCTTGCCTTTTCTTTTTGCAAACGACTGCCCAAATACAAAAATGCACAAGTAGCCCGTAAATGAAAACAAGCCCTCTTTATTCATGCCCACGATGCCAATTCGTTTCGAATCCAACACATACGCCATGCCCCAGCTCTGTAGAAGCCATTCGTACATACAAAGCAACGCCATGGCCACCACCGGCCGCGAAAAACGCAATACCGGGTCCAAAACAGCCAATACAATGGGCAACAAGCCGAGCGTAAAGAAAAAGTTCCAGTGCACACCGTACTCGGTCACGTGTTCCTGGTATTCCAACAGTTTCACGCTCAAACACCGCGCCACGCCAAGTGCCAAAAGCGGAAGCGACTTTGTCGCAGACGACACGACAAGTTTGACCCAACTCTGGCTCCGTTTCGGCGCCAGCACCAAGCCCATCAGGAATACGAATGAGCCCACGCCCATATCCATGAGGGATGTTCCCCAAGTCTCCACCTTTGCGAATCTGCGCGGAAATAGCGGAAAGTCCACTGCCAAAATGGCAATGTTGGTCAAAATGAGCATCAGTGCACGGTACGCCGTGAGAAACGGGATTCTTCCCAGCTTGGGCTGTGATGTGCGCTTCGGTGGTTTTCGTAAGAGCCATACCAACAAGGCAGGGCCAAGAATGAGCCCATGGAGTAGCGCTATGTTGTCTTTGTAGAGTGTAACCAGTCCAAGCACACAGAGGCAGTTTAGGACAATGTCTGTGGTCAAGGAGTTGCTGTTTAGGACGCGGTAGAGGAGGTACGACAGTATGGACACGGTGGTGACGGCGTAGATCTCGGAAATGCTCCCTCCGGTGAGGTGGGAGATGAAGAGTTCTTTGTCGAGTTTGGACATACCAAATTGAACCCAAATACTATTTAGCCCGAGCGAGGATGAAACACTTGATATCACAGCACTATGGCACCACTAAATTATACCACTTAATGATACCACTAAATTACGACGCCAAATTATCGCAGCAGTTGGTATAACAGTCGTGAGCCATCAATCCACTGAATTTCCAGTACCAATTCAATCAATCCAAAATACCACTAAACGATAGTAATTCCCCAATACCGAGACTCCCACTATCAAAATCCCCAGTAATCCAATAGCATCCTCAATACCGAAATAACACCAAAATTCTCAGTACCGAAATTCAACCAAATTCCAACAAATTACCAGAATTCCAGTACCAAAAATCTCACTATTGCCATACCCAAATTCGAATCCCTTTCAAATGCAATACCAAAATCTCAGTTTCAATTCCTACCCAATCTCAGTGCCAATTCTGTACAGAATCTCCACCCCCATAGACTCCTTGTTCTAATGATTCCTTGTGACCTAACAAAACGCTAACAGCTCAACACTCTTTAATCAGACGCTAAGAACAAAAGTCTGAATTCGATCTTTCCCCACCTCCAACCCATATCACTGCCTCTGTATTGTTAGCTGATTATCACTGTCTCAATACTTGAATGTTTTATTTATGTCGTGGTTGCAAAACCAACTGAAAATCAGCGGTATTATAATTTTGCTGCAAATTTTCCATACACATTCATAAGGGAGAAGTCCTGAATTGAAACAGATATACTTATTGGTACTCTATATACTTACAATACTGACGGACAAGCAGTAGCTCTAATAGTCAGAGCTAATTGTGGTACCAATTCTATATGAATATCCCAGAATGATAGTATTGAGGTTGAATTGAAGCAAGTATAAGTGGCTTCTTAACAGCCAATGGTGAGTATTGAAGGATCAATATTCCACAAATATACGGCATAATAGTAAGCATACTTATACAGTAGTGAGTATTCCTATATAGTAGGAGTATTCCTATATAGTAGTGAGTATCCCTATATAGTAGTGAGTATCCCTATACAATAGCGACGCTCCCTATATTAGCAACCACCCAAAAAGGTACTCTAATGCCACCTAAACACCTAAATGATACCGCACTTATGATGCCAGATTATACCAGAAATTACCACCAAGTACCACTTAAGATTTCACAATGAGACACATTAATGATACACAAACCATGACATGAACTACCTGCGACAGTGTCTAATAATAGACACATGATGCTATTAATACAATGATACCATCTGTCGGATCATACACTAGGCAGACGACTTATCTCTTATTTGATCGCAGGAAAAACCCAAATTACTTGAGTATAAACATTAGCGTTCAATTCACTTATTGTGTAAACATTGCCAGAGTAGCTTATTCTGCTAATACATATTAATACTCGGTAACTATTCGAAAATTGAAGTGAATGAGGTTCTTCTGAATACAAAATCGGATCAGTTACTCAGTTCACATAAACCTGAGCGAAGCGAAGGTTTATGGTTAGAAATACTTGGATACGTTTTTCTGAATCAAAATTGAATCAGTTGACTCAGTTCGCATAAACCTGAGCGAAGCGAAGGTTATGCTCACTAATACTTGGATACAATATCAGATTGAGGTTTTTCTGAATCAAAATCGAATCAGCTGACAGTTTGCATAAACCTTCGCTTCGCTCAGGTTTATGCTTAGAGATACTTGGATGCAATGGTAGTCTATCAGTCCTATGGAGTCACCTAGACCAGCCATTACACATTAAATTAGAAGACCGCTCAACCTGAGAGAACCGGAGATCTTCGGTCAGCTTAAAGTGCCAAGTCATGTTTTGGGTGCAAATAGTCGGCATTGGCAAGCCAATGTCTCGCCGCTTCTATAATTAAGAGAGGTATGAGCCATGATTAGGAAGCCATGGTGTATCAGAAGTTGATAGAATTCATTGCCAATTACGTTACTCTCTTCTGTACACAGTGAAACAACGTTCAGTTACACTAGATACCCGTAGCTGGCAATGTATACAATTAGGATTAATCTGAACAATCTACTTAGTTACAAATATCGCCATTACGATAATCTGAATAGTAAATTGCCAGCTCATTGTCATTAATTATCATCATTCAGTTCGTTATACATTCAACACATGATTATGAACATCATTAATCATCATCACCATTATCACCATTATCATCACCATTATCATCACCATTATCACCATTATCATCACCATTATCATCACCATTATCATCACCATTATCATCATCACTAATCATAACTATTCCAGTAAAGTTCCCATATTTTCCCTCTGACTACTCACAACCCTCAACCTCCTCGTCACCACAGTCTTAATCAGTCCCCTGGGTCGTATTCGCTACGAAAAATGGGGAAAAAATCATCGCGGGGCGAATTGGTGAAGAATACAACACAGAGATCCACAGTGATTGAGCCGCAGAACACAACAGAGAGACAACCAGAGGTATCCAGACTACAGGGAGCCTAATAGATAGAGTGAGCATAGCCTAGAGAGAAAGGTACCTAGAGAGCCACTTAAACCAAAGGCACCTAGAGAGCCACTTAAACCAAAGGTACCTAGAGAGCCACTTAAACCAAAGGCACCTGGTGATACAGTGATACGACTCCTCAGAGTGATACAGATACGAGATACGACCAGATAGACAACCACAGGGATACATCACAACAGATACATCTAGAACGGAGATCATAACAGACATCAGAACAGATACATAACTGATATTAGCTACACACAGGCACAAATTAGAAGATAGAGAAGTTCCACTCAACCTAACTATTATCTACGAGAACAACACGAGTACTGATAGATTTCAGTGTAAGATTGATTGGTATCTACTCACTTTTAGCATTCTTTAGCTCGTATATCAGGTCTGATAGGTGCTGATAAGGATTTGAGAGTGTGAAGAATCGTGTCTGAGAACTAGTGTATCAGAATTGTCTGTCTGATATCAAAATCTCAGAACACCTATTAGGACTATTAGGAGTATTAGGAGAATTAGGACTATTAGGAGAATTAGGAGTATTGGACTATTAGGAGTACGGACTATTAGGACACAGTGTCTATCGTGCCTATAGTGGTTTATTTGCTCCATGTCATACTTTTCTGACGAAGAGAACGTTCTCTTTTCCGACTCCGATAACGCCTCGCAAAGCTCATTTGAGCGGAGAAAAAGCAAAAGCCGCAAACGCCTCTCTGAAGGCTCGCGACTGCGCTTGTCCACTCCCGGGGCCGTTAGCGAGGTCTTAGGGGCCGGGTATACGCAAACACCTGCCACCGGACGCATTTTCCGCAACCTCCTCATTGTGGAGGATAATCTCCGGCAGCAGGTGGCCCAGCAAAAGACCATGCGGCGCAAGTACTTGACGTTTTTGGCCGTCTTGTGTCTGCTCATCACCAGCATATCGCACCATTTGGTGTACGCAGACAGTACGGGGACCACGCGAGTGATTCTCCAGTTTGTGCTTCTTGCGCTCATCGTGACCCTCATGCTATACCACCTCAGTGGAGAGTACCAAAAGACCATTGTTCTTCCACGCAAGTTCCTCAGCAGCACCAATAAGGGCTTGCGGCAGCTCAATGTGCGATTGGTCAAGATCAAGACGCTGTTCAGTGACCTGGTGGTGGATACAATGCGCGAAATCGGCCTCGTGGTGGCCGCAATCTGCTTGACGTCTCTCCACAAGGTGTATCCGCTGACATACAACAACCGGGACCTGAAATTAGAGTGTTTTTTGAGGCATTGCCAGGCTTATTGCCAGCCTAGGATAGGGATAACGGACGTGAAGTTGGTGTTGAATTCCCGTGCTTTCAATACAGACGTGAGGGAGGGCTGGGAGTTGTATAGGAGTGAGTTTTGGATACAGGAGGGGCAGAGAAGGAGGGCTAGTGTGGTGGGGTTTATGAGGAGGAGAAGAAGGAGGAGAAAAACTAAAACTACTACAACTCGAGCGGAGCGAGAGTTGTCAACACATGAGCGAAGCGAGTGTGTTGAAAATAAGGATGAATGATTATCCAACGACTCGGCGGAGCGACAGTCGTTGGTCAACACACGAGCGAAGCGAGTGTGTTGAAAATAATAAGGATGAATGAGCCGACTCTGCGGAGCGAGAGTTGTTGGTCAACACACTCGCTTCGCTCATGTGTTGAAAATGATTTATGAATGAACACCATATTGTATCCAGCTTTGACTCTCGCTCCGATCGAGTCGTTGCAGTTTAACGCATAGCTCTCACACTTTATCATGCTCATGTGTTGAAATAAGGATGAATAATGGATGCCATGAATGCTCATGAATATAATGCTATGATGAGGATGCTATTACTGTATCCTCAGATTTTTGATGGTATGATATTGATCATGGTGATTGATGGTCTTGAATTCACGATCGTAATGATGTCTTATTCATTTGTATCATGGCCATGAAGTATTATGGCTCTGATACATGATTTATGACTGGGCGCGAATAGTGAGCATAAACCTTCGCTTCGCTCAGGTTTATGCGAACTGAGTCAACTGATTCGATTTAATTCAGAAAAACCTGCTTTAATCTGAGCACGAATGCACCCTTGCGCATGATCGATATGAAGATTATTGATGTCACGATCATTAATGTCATGACCTTGAGTCATGATTATGATGTTCATGATACTGATGGTAATCGTGATTATTGTATCCTCATGATTATTGATCATGGTAATCATTGAAGGTATGAAGAGGATCATGGTAGATGGTATGCAAGATGGTACTCATGTGAGGATTCATAATGATGGTATGTGGTGTGGAAGTTATTGTGATACTCATACTCATGGCTGTTATGGTGCCATGATTATATCCATGATTTGTCTCCTTGGTGCCTATGTGAGTCTATTGTGCCATGAGACGATACAGAGACTGAATGGTCACTGACTGATTAATTGAGTTATGAGAGCAATGAAAAGGATCACTGCAGTAACTTGGATATCAATTACTAAGATCCTGAGATTGAATGACTGAGAAAACTTAAAACTGATTGATGAATAGACATTACCGATGACTGACGACTAATATTCTCTGATATGAACGACTAGTCAACTACCTGAATATGAACACTAATAATTCTCTGAAAATGAACACTAATCAATTCGAACACTAATCAACTTTGTCTGAATATGAACACTTCATCGATTACTGTCTGATTTTCCAATATTGTCCATGCTACAGACAATACATATACACCTGGTATCTACGTCTGATTTTCCAATATGGTCCATGCTACAGACAATACATATACCACCTGGTATCTACGTCTGATTATCCAATATGGTCCATGCTACAGACAATACATATACCACCTGGTATCTATGTCTGAATAGACGTTTCGATACTGACCAAGTCAATTCTTTGGTCATATGTTCTCAGGAAACCTGGTAATCAGAGTTCCACAAGATCTGTCTTCCTGTGTTTCACGGATACAGAAAGCTGACAGTACTGACCGAGTATTAGATATAGCAGCAGGCTCATTAATTGACTTATTGACTTTACTCTCAGCCTAACATGAGTATTGAGTATCCCCAGCCTTAGGATTGTGTCAGACTTTATGGTAGCCTGCTAGCAGGCAACTACGATAAGATGTAGTCTATGGTAAGTACAGACTTCAGTTGATCTTATAGTATAAGAATAAAAGAATAGAAGATAGGCATGTAGGCAAAAGAAAAAAAGAAAAGCTAAAGTTAAGCTGACACAGAAAATGTATAGGCTAGGGATATGACAAGATAGACTATTTATATTCTGGGTAGGTATTCTGACAAGATATAGCTTAAATGCTGACATCAGGTAAAGAAGGCTGGATATGCTGACATACAGGTAAAGAAGGCGGGATATGCTGACATACAGGCTAAATATATTCTGGGTAGGTATTCTAGGAGATGACAAGATATAGGCTATTTGACATACAGGTAAAGAAGGCTGGATATGCTGAGGATTACACTGGATACACTTCCACTCACTTCGCTGGTAGGCTATAATAACATGACCCCAAAAAGTGATGCCATAGTCCTACCTAGGTAGTGTATAACAGGCGACTTTTTTGATTATGTAATTTTTTTGCACCCAAACGTATATGGTACAAAGTGTTTCCATTCTTGACTCATACTTTAAAGGTGTGAATACTGACTCAGCTTAAACGAAGCTGTTAGCTAAACCAGGTTTCTTGACTCATTTGCCGAGATCTGATGACGCGTAGCTTACCCAGACCAGTACTCCAGAGGGTGATCCAGTTATGTCCATTCTCGTTACAACAGTCGGTTCATACGGTAGATGTTTTGCGAGATATTCACTAGGAACTAGCAATAGGTACTACGAATATCCAACACATTTCCAGGCTCCACCAGTATTTTCCAATATGTATATTCCCTAATGAGACCATAACACAAGCTACAACCACCACTGTGAATTACTTTTTTCGATTTTGAAACGAATGAGATTGGACTGCCAGAATTCTGTTAGTCTAAGCACCATTGTTATTACTGCTAGAATACCAGAATACATCGGTATCACCGGTGAATGTTGTCTCTGAAACAGCTGAGAGTAATTAGATCAAGAGCTCTTGGAAATTTGATAGAACACTGAGCGAAGCGAAGTGTTCTTTCCTATAATAAAGGGTTACCTGATAACAATGAGTATCGATATGGCAGGATTGGATTGGCAGCGAATTGTCGACCATGAAGAATGAGAACTTCCCTCTAGTTAATTTTTGAGATTTAAATGCTCAAGGATTAGGAATCTGACTGAATTTTTTCAGAATGCTTTCTATCCAGTTAATGAATCTGTGATCAGACTGAATGAATTCTGTATCATTATATTTTAAACTGATACTCTATATCTTTGAGTCTTGACATTTAAATTTTGAGACTTGGGAATCCTTTTTAGTTACAATTTGGAGGGACATACCTCAAATATGTTGATGCCTGGTCTTTCTATTGCGAGATCGATTCATCTCAATCATCGCTTTTTTCAGTTCTGGTCTATGCTTACTCAGAAATTCCACTCAGTTCACGCTGTTCCTGTCGACTCTATCTCATTTAACACTGAGCAAAGTGAAGTGTGAGTGAACATATGAGTGATATCGAACACTGGCGAGATTATCGAAAACTTCGCTTCGCTCAGTGTGAGGAAACATGCCTACATCCCTACGTATTGTTCATATCTCACTTTAACCAATACTATTCATTGTCTCACTTTCCATTACCTATTCGTACATCTTGATTAAGTCTCTATTCATACTTCATTATCTCACTTTCATTATCAACTGATGTCTGCTTATAATTATACTAGTTTATCTATTTCGATTCATGTCTGCTTACATAATCCATATCGATTACGTAATACAATACATTTCGTGCTTACATAATCCTTACGTTTTCTTACATAATCCATCTACCTAATCATTCTCTCCTTCTTTCATTTTCTCTTACCTAATATTTTTCTCTTTCTTACCTAATCATCTCATCTCATCCCATCATCCACCCAAACACCATCAAACAAGTCTTTATCAGTCTAGACCATCTTTTCAATCTTGAACATCCTCACCGATTAGTCTACGTATTGTGGAATTTCAAAACCTTTTCATCTTTCAAATAATCTTATTTAATGGTACAACCCTCACGCAAAACAAAACGCGCGTGGCGCAAGAATGTGGACATCCAGGACATCGAGAGTGGTCTTGAGGAAGCCCGGGAGCACGAGATTCTCGTTGGGGACAACGGGTTCGTGATTGACGCCTCAGGAAGCGAAAACAAGCCCGTGAAGAAGAGTGGAACGGCCGAAATCCTCGCCAACAAGAGCAAAATCGGGGCTGTGGGCAACCCCCGTGCGACGCAGGCCAAGAAAGAGGCCAAGAAACCTCTCCGCAGGACAGAATACCTCCGTTTGGTCAAGTTGGCGGGAGGAAAAAACCGCGATGAGAATAAAGAGCTCAACAGAATCAACACGGATGGTGTGGTGAGCAAGCAAAAAGACGATTTATGGGGCAGCGAGAGTGAAAAGACCCCTATTGACAAGTTTAGTGCCACATGTGAGCGAATGCCAGCGACAAGAGCACCGTCCACGCTCAAAATCAAGCCCACAGTAATTAAAAAGAATGAATTGACCACAAAAACAGTCCATGAGGGAAAATCCTACAATCCTTCTTTGGAGGCGTGGAAGCGGCTCATAAACGAGGAATACGACGTGGAAGCCGAAAAGGAAACTAATCGCCAACTTATCGCAGAGCACAGGGAAAAAATCAGCCAGTTGATCACCACAATGAGAGATGAGGAGCTTGACGAGGTCGACGAAAAGGGTAATGCGATAGTGGAGGAGTCAGAAAATACAGACCCATCTGACTTTAGACTCTCGGCCAACCCCCCAAGCAATAATATCCTCAAAAACAGAGTTATTCGCAATAGAGAAGCAAGAGAAAAAAGAGCCCAGAAATTGCAACAGGAGCTCGAGGCTCTTGAGAAGAAGTTGAAGGACTTGGAGAATATCGACAAGTTTTTGGAGGCCCATGAGCAGAAACCAAAAAGAAAGAGGGTGAGAAGAGGGCCGTCAAAGTTCTCTCAGCATGACTTGGTGGAGGCTCCGTTGGAGGTGAAGTTGTCTGATGAAATGACGGGCAGTTTGAGGACTTTGAGGGGAGAGGGGAATTTGTTGTATGACCAGATGTTGGGATTGCAGAGTAGTGGGAAGGTGGAGGCGAGGGTTCCGGTGGAGAAGAGTAGGAGGTATAGGGAGAAGTGGACGGAGAGGTGGTCGTACAAGGATTTTAAGTAAGCATTTCGAGAATTTGCAGTATCGAGAATTCCAGTATCGAGAATTCCAGTATCGAGCGAAGCGAGATACTGGAATTAGAGATACTCGGAAATTCGAGATACTCGGAAATTCGAGATAATTGGAATGAGAATAAATTATCCTCAAGTATCGAGCGAAGCGACATACTGGAATTAGAAATACTTGAAATTCGAGATGCTTGGATGAGATTAAATTATCCTCAAGTATCGAGCGAAGCGAGATACTGGAAATGAGATTAAATTATTCAAGTATCGAGCGAAGTGAGATAGTGGAATAAGAGATACTTGAAATTCGAGATACTGGACTGAGAATAAATTATCCTCAAGTATCGAGCGAAGCGAGATACTTGGAAATTCGAGATGGAAATTGGAAGGTAATACTACCGTACTACATGTAAGCTACTATTGCATGTAAGAAATGTTGTCCAAGGAGTTAAGAATCCCTCCCGAAGCCCCGGGATT
>JACFYR010000045.1:0-26234 GCA_015708815.1 Kodamaea anthophila
CCGATACCTCCCTGTTACATCCGTATCAATATTAGTACGCAATCATGCCTGGTACTACTATCCTGCATAGACTCTGGAATACGTTGTAGTTTAACAGATTATGTAAGACGTTCGCTTACCACGAAAACAGTGGTACACTTCTACTAAATTTAGGCAGGGAAAAGATCAGATTAAGAGTCAACATCCAAGCCAGAATTGCAACAGAATTACAGCAATTAGAGCAATTAGAGCAAGCGAGATCGCAAATACACAATATAAACTACTCCTCAATTTGAGCAAGCGAGATTGCAAATACACAATATAAGCTTACTCCAGGAATTCGAGTGAAGCCTGAAGTAATACAGATCTAAACTAACCTCTCAATTTGAACGAAGAGAATTTACCAATACTTAACTTCCCGAATTTAGCGAAGCGAGAAGTGATACCAAGAAATTAAGTTCTATTTGAGCGAAGGGACTCAAAAAACACGGTCTATTTGGTTATCCTTGCCTGCTTCAATTGATGCTCTACTACCCAGCCTACCTATCAATTCCATTGATACTCCAACTAGACTGCTTTTGGTGGCTCATATCGCTCCGCTCTATTCGGATAGATACCTTTAATCCTCTATTGCCTCTGAACTTCCTAGACTACCTTTAACTTGGCATTGATACTCTACTACCTAGAAGTTTTAGTAATTCATTAGGGTACTCTAGA
Organism: Kodamaea anthophila; assembly: GCA_015708815.1. Taxonomy (NCBI): domain Eukaryota; kingdom Fungi; phylum Ascomycota; class Pichiomycetes; order Serinales; family Debaryomycetaceae; genus Kodamaea; species Kodamaea anthophila. The sequence goes on from JACFYR010000045.1 coordinate 697, forward strand.
GTACCACACTGAATTTTGGTGACCTCATCTCAATGATACTGTTATCTTGGCTGCTTTTAATACATGACTGCATTTTTATGTTTCGTTCTCTTGATACTGTAACTAGATCGAATTTTTCCACCCTTAACATTCTTATAAACCGAACTCCTTCGCTTAATTCGTGTCCCTTTATGTCCCATTTTGAGATTGTAGCACCAACGAGTGTTCCACTTCACTTTGGTACTAGCTCGGTACTCATTTCTCATAGATAATGGCTAATGTCACTTCGATTGTCCTCAATTGTTCTCTTTCTGAGATACTCTCTAGATGTTCAAATTCCTCGATTACGTACTACGAGACTGATTTTTGGTGACGATCCCTCGATTCTCTGACTACCTAAATGTAAAAGATAAGAATGCTTTGACTACCCAGAGACCTTTAATTCCTCCATTGATTTCCTAGACTGATTTTTGATATTCTCAACCTAAATCCATTAAAAGATAAGGACGCTTTACTACCTAGACTACATTCAACTTCTCCATTGAAAAGACTAATTTTTGATATTTTCGCTTACTCTACCAACACTGAGCAATAACGATTCTCTCGCTCCCTTGATTGATACTCTAAACTTTAGACGACTTTTAAAGTGCTCGATTGATACTTCACTACCTAGACTGCTTTTGGTGGCCTCATCTCGACTCGATTTGGATACTTCAGACTTCATTATGGTTATCCTCATCTCGACTCGATTCAATACTCTAAACATTTATGATTTTCTCGCTCTATTCGAAACTAAAATACCTACTGCATTTGTGATTCTTCATCTACACTTTGACCTCTAAACCACTAAAGTGCCTTTTTCCCATTAATAGTCGAACTACTGGACTGTATTTTTGGTATCCTCATCCGACTCGATAAGGATACGACAAGCTTCATTATGGTAACCTCATCGCCACTCGATTTAGATACTAACGCTTCATTATGGTGCCTCATTTCGCCACTCGATTCGGATACTTTAGACTTCATTCTGGCGCCTCATCTCGCTTCGCTCGATTCGGATATCGCTCGCTCGATTCGGATCCATATACCGCTATTAACATCTCCCCACTCTTATGCCGCACCCCACAAAACTCCCTCGCCAACTCTCCCCCCCCCCTACTCGGCTGACTGAAGGCAATCTCCAGGGGCTTAAAAACCATCCCGTACACCAAACTCCCACACACGCTCTCCAATAACCTCCTTGCTATGCCCATTCGTCGCCACTTGTGCAGGACCCATATTCTCGATATGCCCACCCTCACATGGCCGTTTTTCTGCCCCTCCACAACCCTGCCTGTCCGCAAAACCATCCAGGACCCCTCTGATATCGTTTCGGTACTCACTACACCCACGGCCCTGTTGGAAATTACAGCTACAAAGGCTTTGCTGCGGTCTAAATCGGTCCGGACCCACTCCTCGCCGTCCTGGGGCGCCGCCAACTCCTGATCCACCATTGCTAGCAACTGCCGGCACCTACTGATTTGTTTTCGCGACAGTTTGTCCACCATAATTATCGATACGCGTGAGGAGCTGATGGAAAAGTTTGCCACGGTACGCGTGGATAGGGAGGGCGGCCATGTAAGTCCGTTTACGTGATTGGCGTGGTGTTTGGCGTGGAGGGCTTTGTCACGGGGGATGTGGAGGTGGTACGACATGCGACATGTGGGGCAGGTCGTTCGTTTGAGGGTGTTGCCGATGAGAAGAAGGGATTGTTTCATATTGAGCACTACGAAGTAGTGCGAATACAATAAGAAAGATTTAATTTGAGCACTACGAAGTAGTGCAAATTCAATAATAAATGGTTCAATTTAGCACGACGAAGAGTGCGAATGTATCAATAAAGATTTAGTTTGAGCACGACGAAGCGCGAATACAATAAAATGGCATTAATATGATTACAATCTATTATTGCGAATGCACGAATACAATGAAATGATTCACCTATTTTATTGCGAATGCAATAAAATAGTACTTGTTGAGCACTGACAATAGCACTTAACGAGAAGTGAATCCTTCAAATCAACACTAAAATGAGCACGGAAGGAGAGCCAAGAATGTTTAAGGCCCTGAAAGTGAAATCTACTAGAATATCATGACGGCACGAACTGATGTATATGAGGACTGATTATAGAGCACTGATCACTGAACGAGTGAAGTGCGATTGTGTAGAATCATAAAATAGACACTGAATTCTTTCTCACTTAGATCATGTTCGCTCAGATTCTTCTCACCTTCACTACCTGAGCAAACCTTCGCTTCGCTCAGGTTGCTCAGGTAACTAGCTTCTCACTATAGATCATCTTCGCTTCATTCAGTACGGTACGTCTTCTGATCTAAACACTCCTAAATTAAATCAGTATCGAAATATCCAAATGAACACTAATGAGTACGAACGAAGTGTGATTGTCTAGCTCAAAATGAACTAATAAAAATGAGTGTTAGGGTAGTCACACTTTAGTTGGGGAAATAGCTTAGACCTTACTTATTTATTCACAGAAACATACAATTTATATGCCAGCAGTAAACCTGAGCGAAGCGAAGGTTTATCCTTGTTTAAGCTTAAATAACTATTCGATAAACCTTCGCTTCGCTCGGATTTTCTTAAATCACTCATTCGCATAAACCTTCGCTTCGCTCAGGTTTATGCTCCACCTGAAAGGGTTATCGAAAAGGGTAACCTTGATCACGTGGGGTTACATGCAGTACTAGTACTCCCAGTACCCAACAATGAGCACTAATTTGAGCCGACGAAGTGAGTGAATAAAATGGCATTAATTTGAGCACTGAAGAGTAAAGTGCAAATCATAAGAACTTAAAGCTCTGACGAAGTGACGTGCGATTTTTTAGAATCTCAAAATGAACACTGAATTATATTGTAGACGTCCTCTAGATCTAAAATGAATAGTGCCAAAGTATTGCGACACTATAATCTTTATCTCAGAGCTATTGAGATTACTAGAATCATAATGAGCACTAATGCAACCAGCGAATGACTGAAGTACGACTATCTAAAATCTCAAAATACACCAAAACTGAGTACTGAACAAACACAAAGTAAAGTATAATTTAGTATGTTCATTTACGAGCACTTAACTAAACACTAAGTGCGAGATCTGGAACAATGAGTACAATACTTAAATGACTGAACTAGTGAAGGGTGATCATCTCTCAATCTCATCAATTGCCCAAAAAAGAATGAGCACTCATGAATTGCAATTCAAAGAATATTAAAATGAGACAACTAAATGGCACTGATCGAAGTTAACATCTACTTGAATATCAAAATGACTATAGCACTGAATTATTGTCCTGGCGATCAGGTATAACAATCTCGGAGCTCTCAAATAAGCACCCATAAAAAGGGCGAACGAGCGATCTTTTAGAATCCCATAAAATGATTATCTTTAGAATCCCATAAAATCGCTCTAAATTTGGACACTATGGGGGATTTGTTTATACTTTTATTTCGAGGAATATACACGTATTTATAGTCTGGGCGAATTTAGTGACAAGCAAAATTCAGTCCCTGGAAGGTAATACTCCCGATACTATATGCCGGATGGCTACGTCTACAAATGTTACATGGAAGACTATTCATGGCACCCTTACTTTCAGTGAAGCGTCCGAATCGGGCAGCCCGAGCTGTGGTGGCTTTATAGCTTATCAACCCCATAAGGACCCACTCGGAGCTTCCATGTGCCGTAGGTCCATGCGATAGAACTTAAATAGCCCTAAATACTCCTCACTAAGATAAGTCAGTTCGTTATATCATCAACTCAAGAGTGGAATCCCTATCAGTCCCTTTTTCTGTAATCTAACAATGAGCACTATAGTAAGCACTGAGAAAGAACTGCGATTACCTAGTAGTTGCTCAACCGTTATCGTTCGTTCATTCTATTTCAAAAGACTCGCTTCTATGTTAGTTCTGAAACGAAGGACTGTCCTCAGGTGAGGTTATTGTACTGCAGAGAATACTACCCTCTTGGTAATCACACGTGGGACTAAGTAAGTAGTGTATTAGATATTGAGATAAGTTTACGTCTGAACTGAAGTGTATGAGTCCTGACAACTTTAATTCTAAAACGTGGGTGAAGCAAAATTGTTTCTATCTTTTGTATGATTTTATATGAATTGAGCGGCGAAATCATTTTGTATGATATGAACAGTTATATACGAGAGCGGAGCTCAATCGTATTATTGGATTTGTTTAGTAAGAAACAATTGAGCGGCGAAATTGTTTAATCATTTGGGGACTCTCTCGCTTATTCGTTTAACATTGTATGTTTTTAGTCAACAATTTAGCTCTTCTCAATCGTTTATCAATCTATTTGATTAGTTACGACTTCGCCCGCTCAATCGTTTATCAATCTATTTGATTAGTTTTGAAACAATTTCGCTCAATTGTTCATTAGTTTTATTTTGTGTTCTGAAACGATTTCGCTGCACCTAATCAATTAACAATTCTATTTAATTTTTCTTAAACGATTGAGCGGAACGAAATCGTTTACCCTATTTGTAGTAAGAATCAATTTCGCTCCACTCATTTGTTTAATGTGAAAAACGCTAATGATTTCGCTTCCCTCAATAATTTCTATTAATTCTGAAACGATTTCGCTACGCTCAATCGTTTATTATTGTATTGGATTAGTTTAGAAACAATTTCGCTCCGCTCAATTGTTAATATCATTTGAAGAACGCTAAAAACAATTTCGCTCCGCTCAATTGTTTAATATCATTCGAACTTAAAACGATTTCGCTTCGCTCAATCGTTTTTATTATGTTTTCCCACCTCCTCCCCGCCAACTCCTCCTGGAAATCCCTCATCACCACCTACCTCACCGAAGACGTCCCCTCCTTCGACTTTGGCGGCTTTGTCGTAGGCGACAAACCCGAAACCGCCTCCCTCTACATCAAACAAGAAGGCCTCATCTCCGGCATCCCATTTGCCCAGGAAGTCTTTGACCAGTGCGGATTACAAGTAAAATGGAACTACAAGGAAGGCGACTACATCACTAACGATGATCTCACCTCAAAAGGCGGCAAACTAGTCGTTGCAAAGGTCTCTGGGCCCGCTAACAAGATCCTATTGGCCGAGAGAACGGCCCTCAACCTACTTGCCCGTTCCTCGGGAATTGCCACCCAGTCCCGGAAAACAAAGGAACTAGCCTTGGCATCGGGATATACCGGGATCATCGCCGGAACAAGAAAAACCACCCCGGGCTTGAGACAGTTGGAAAAGTACTCCATGTTGGTCGGAGGCGTCGACACCCATAGGTACGATCTCAGTTCCATGGTCATGTTGAAGGATAACCACATCAAATCCACGGGATCCATCACAAAGGCTGTGCAGGCTGCCAAGTCGGTATGTGGTTTTGCCATCAAGGTCGAGGTCGAGGTGTCCTCGGAAAAAGATGCCAGCGAGGCAATTGAGGCCGGCGCGGATATAGTGATGCTTGATAACTTTGAGGGAGAGGAGTTGCAGAGGGTGGCCAGGAGCTTGAAGGAAAAGCACGGGAATAAGCTGTTTTTGTTGGAGTGTTCGGGGGGGTTGACGTTGGGGAATTTGAAGACGTTTTTGTGTAATGATGTGGATGTGTATTCGACGTCGTCGATACATCAGGGAACGGGGGTGGTTGACTACTCTTTGAAGATAGATTGACGAACCAGCGAAGCTGGTGAGGAATACATGATATTGACGAATACATGATATTGACGAATTTCACTCACCTTAGCGAAGCTAAGGTGAGAAATACATGATATTGAGGATTTTCCGAACCTTAGCGAGCTAAGTGAGGTGTAGATTTGAGGTATACATGATATTGACGAATTTACTCACCTTAGCGAGCTAAGGTGAGAAATACATGATATTGAGGATTTTCCGAACCTTAGCGAAGCTAAGGTGAGGTATACATGATTTTTGACGAATTTCACTCACCTTAGCTTCGCTAAGGTGAAGATTTGATGAATTAAAGGGTAGAAATACTTGATATTGACGAATTTTACTCACTTAAGCTCGCTAAGGTGAGTTTCGCATTCAGATAGGTCTATTATATTAGTGTTTGGCCTCGCTAGGTGGAATAAATGATATTGACGAATTTTCCGAACCTTAGCGAGCAAGGTGAGGTAAATTTGAGGAATTTACTCACCTTAGCGAAGCTAAGGTGAGGAATACATGATATTGAGGATTTTACTCACTTAAGCTCGCTAAGGTGAGTTTCACATTCAGATAGGTATATTATATTAGTGTTTGACCTCGCTAGGTGGAACAAATGATAAAAACGATTTTTCCTCCTTGCTTTGCTAAATGTGAATATACATTTGTGACGAATTTGAAACCTGGCAAGTGCCCCGCAAGAATTCTAAGCAATGGTAAAACCAATGGCTTTGATGATTTGACACCGATTAAGCAACGTGTATACATTAAGAGGATGTTATATCTAGCATTTGAATAAATTCTAGATAGTAGTATTTGGAGATAAGTATATTTACTTTATCAGTAGCTCGAAGGTCAGTGTTGTACTGCATATAACACTTCCCTCTATCTTTCGCATTGTATTTTAGTTGTATATACTGGACAAGTGAGACAAGTTTACGTGAATCTGTGAGCTTAAAAATGATGTCTTTTGGAAAATGTCGAACCTGACGAACCAGCGAAACTAAGGAAATACGTGATATTAAAAGAGTTACGAACCTTAGCAAGCTTGATGAGAAATTTGGCGAATTTGACGAATGACACCAGGTGAGCATACATAGAGATAGGGATGTTTTTGGACCAATTTGGGTATATTATATTTAGCATTCGCTTAGTTCAGTGATTAATTGGACTGGTCTAGGAAACATCAGTCTTGTACGGCATATAATATCCTGACTCTTAATCTGTGCGAACTCATCAGGTATCAAATGAATTCTCGACAGATCTGCGCTGGTAATCGTATCGGAGTAACAAGCCAAGCTACCTGGAATTGGCAGGCGTTGATCTCATATAGCAGTAGCCATCGTGGGTGGCGTGTCTTGTAATATTCTTCCCTCATCGCATTCGTCACTGAGTGACTATTTAAGTAGTTGTATTCAAGAGATAGTTTACAATAACAAGAGTTTCTGAAACAGTAATGACTTTGGTGAAAATGACAACTCTGGCGAACCCGGGCGAAGCGAGAAAGGATAACATGATATCTGTTTTCCTCACCTTAGTGAAGCAAAGTGAGTACGATTGATATTTGACGAATTGCACCTAGCTATGATGAGAAAGTAGATCCATGACGAATTACCTGAGCGAAGTGAAAGTTTAGTGAAGAATTATGAACCTCAGCGAAGATGTTATTATCAGCCATGAGCTATTATATAGTGATTTGGTGGTTCTAGCTATCTGCTAAGGTACTTATTAGTGATTGGGAATAGCATTCTACCACCAGCAACTTTTTATTCTAGCAAGTTAGTGAGTGTTTCCCAATCTATGCTAGTAGGCTCCTACTAGTTCTTCTCTCCCTGTTCCCGTTACTCGCGAGATATTTAGTGATAGGTAGTGATTTGATATCATCTACAAGCATTTTGTTACCTGGTACTTTTCTTGATATCGCTAGTGAGCTATTTTTTAGTTATTCTTTACTAGTAACTACTTTTTTCTAGCGAGATATATAGCGACTCCACATATTATTAGCAAGTGCCACATTTTTGCGAGTCCCACTTGATTTTCGAGTCCCACAATTATGCTGGTGGGCCCTTATGATAGCTCTTCTTATTCTGTTCTCGCATTTCGCTTCGCCGAAATGCTCTTCTAATTCTTTATTTTGTTTCTTGCATACGCTCGGAAATGACCTCATTATTCTTTAATCTTTTTCGCATTTCCTCGCACGCTCGAAATGCTCTCATTATTCTTTAGTCTTTTTTTCGCATTTCCTTGCACGCTTGAAAATGACCTCACTATTCTTTAATCTTTTTCGCATTTCCTCGCACGCTCGGAAATGCTCTCCTTAGTCTCCCAGTCCTCGCATCCCTCGCACCCTCGCTTCGCTCGGAGTGCTCGGAGTGCTCGGACTGCTATCGTATACTACTCACACTCCTCAACTCCAAACTCTGAAACCCACTCGTCCCCAACGCCTCCGTAACATTCCCCAATATCCTCGCGGTATTTCCATCCTCACTATAAACCTCCCTAGCACTCACCTTATCATCCCCCACATTCAATGTTTTTTTTCCAAAACATCTGATTGCCCGTATATGCGAATCCTTGCCATCCTGGTGGTTGGCCAACACCACCAACTTTACTGTAAAACACTTGAGAACGCCATCGGCACGCATGGCGTTGAAGATCATGTGCAGCCACCCAATCGGCTTGTTGAAGTTTACGGTACACACCTCAGTGAGGTCCCAGCCATCGCTGCTCCCCGCCAATACCTTGATTTTGGAGGGAGTGTAGCTCTCGTCTAGAGAAAAGTTGGTGAAGATGGATATACGTTCTAAGGATACTTTTTTTGAAAATTGTATCGTGACCGAGTGCGGATTATGGAGATTCAGTCCGGACGTGCTGATGTTGCTGCTACTGCTATCATTACTGCCGTCAGACTGCCAGTACGTATCGGGAGAGTCGTCCCGGAGCTGTGCCAAGCCGTAGCCTTGTTTGTAGGAGGATAGCTTCCAGTTTGCTAATGGGGATAGGTCTAGAAGCTGGAGTGATTCGAGCTCCTCAAGGCCGCGTGTGTAGTAGATGCGTTGTACTTGCTCGAGATTCGGCTGTTCGTCTTCGCTGTGGGAGGAGGAGTGTTCGAGGAGGGGCTGTTCTAGGGAGAAGTCTTCGGGGAACAGCAGGTTGGCGAGGGGGTTGTGCCAGGAGGTGTTCATAAAAAACCGAGCGAAGCGAGGTTTTTTGACCTCTAATTCTATTTTCAAAAACACCATCAAAAGCCAAACAAAAGCGAACGTAGTGAGGTTTTGTGGGTTTTTGGTGGGGTTTTTGATTACTGTATTTGTTTTCAAGACGAAAAACCTCACTTTGTTCGGTTTTTCGAGGTGTGGTATTGCAAGACGCCGAATAAAAACCGAACGTAGTGAAGTTTTAGTGAGGATATTTGATCACTAAAAAAAATCCTAACAAATAGCGACAAAAAAATCACTTAGTGAGGTTTTGTGGGGTTTTTGATTACTCTAATTGTGTTCAAGACGAAACCGAACGAAGTGAGGTTTTTCGACGTGTGGTATTGCAAAACCGAATAAAAACCGAAAATAGTGGTTATAGTGAGGATTTGATCTCACTGAAAAACGAACAAATTGTGACAAAAAAACCACTTAGTGAGGTTTTACGATGTTTTGTGAGGTTTTATGATCTACCACGTTAATGGACAAAAAATATATAGTGATGTTTAGTGAATTTTTGTGAGCTCTTTTTATACCACTTGTTATAGAAAAAAGACCTCACCTCGTTCGGTTTTTTGCATTACACCATTCGTGTTCATCACAACGAACGTCTAAGGTTCTTGTGAGGTTTCTATATGGGGTATTTTTGAGGTTTTTTTGCGTTTTTTTAAGGTGTTTTTAATGATGTTTCTTTGAGGTTTTTAGTGTTTCTGAGGTTTCTTATGAGGTTTTTTTGAACACTCTGAGGTTGTTTAAAAAACACCAAACAAATACTAATCAAAACCGAACAAAATCCGAGCGAGTGAGGGTTGGTGGGTTTTTGATTACTCCAGTGTTAATGACAAAATCCGAACGAAGTGAGCTTTTTTGAGCCGTTTGTTAATACACTATTTGTAATGACTACACAACAAAAACCTCACTACGTTCGGTTTTTGTGAGGTTTTATGACTGCATCATTTGTGTTAATGACAAAACAAACAAAAACTTAGCGAGGTTTTTTTGCGAGGTTTTTTATTACACATTTATGAATCGGTGAGGTTCTTGTGAGGCAGTTTTCTTGGTCTTTTTTTGAGGTGTTTCGGTGCGATTATGTTCTGATCTACTGCATGTAACACCAGACAAATGATTCTTTGTAGGTATTCATTTTACGCCATTTATGTTGACAATGAGGCTCTTCAACGTTTATGTCTAAGTTTTTTTTGAGGCATTTGTGAGAGCTTTAGAAGTATTTAGAAGTTTTAAAGGTTTCTCCTTGTAAGTCCTAATATCTCATTACCTGTTAACGACCAAACTCTAAACGAAGTGAGGATCCTTGAGCTCCTTGAGGTTCTGTTAAACATTTGTTTCGGCTCATGGTGGGATTTTTGTGGTTGTTTGAGGTGTGGATATTGCACCATTTAAGGAACACTGAATGAGTTCTTTGTGAGTTTTTTGCTTCTGAGGACCTGTCGAGTCTGATACCATTTGTTACACCTTCTGAGTTGCAGCACTGTAGTAATTACATTTCAATATCAAATAGGTAGTCATGGTATTCCTCGTTACACAATAGTTGTGGATTAAGGTACTTGTTGAGATAACACGGTGTTGATCCTGTATAGTTGCATCATCCAGCTCTGGCATCTCTATAAGCTATATATCATTGTAGACTTTACAATTGGGTATTTGCAATTCTCATTTTTGGGAGAATTTCTGGAAATTGTTGAAATTGTAAAAAAGATGAAATATATTCAGCCTGGTGCGTTCCGTTGTAGTACTGGGTAGTCAATCCCATCATTCCTATGATGAGATAACTCGCCAATTAACTATACCATAGTCGTATATTTAAATTTGCCGATATACGCGACGTCATCCTTGAGCTACCACAGCACTGAATAAGTCATCCCTTCAAATTGCTTCATTATTAGTAGCTAGTTCAGGTGAACAATTGTCGAAGCAAGATGCAGACATCTACATGGCGTTTAGCTAGCCATCGAACTGCAAATTAGTAATATGCAAAAGTAGTCATTTACTCGAACTGCAAACTACTACAATTAAAACCAGCCAAATAGTTTGATCTGAATTGGGCTATTAGACAGTCGAACTCAGCGCTTTAATAAGTTGCAATGTCTTGACTGAAAAGCTAGTCAGCTTGAAAAGTCGGTGAAAACTCTTCCAATACTATAGTCAATTGCTTAAACGTCACATTTAAACCAATTCAGGTTCTCAATTAAAGTCGAGCTATCATACCCATACGACACCACAAGCTTTGTACACTAAACTAACAAACTAAGCGATATTGGCCTCTTAAAAGTAGCACTCTTCAAAGCAAATTATAAACAGAATTCGCTTTCAAATACGGAACAGTGTATTAAAACAAGTTGACTCGCAATCTATTAAGCCATGTGTTTTTGACTTTCGCTCGCGGCTGCGAAAAGTCCATTTTTGCGCTAATTGAAATTAGTGTCTCGCTAGGCATTCGATGGACTTTTAAGCAGCCACACGAGAAAATAGTGATAATGAAGTTGAATGCTGCTAGTAACAAATTGAGCAAGCGAATTGTCTGTCCCCGTAAGGGACTGATGTCTGGAGGTTTGTATGTCACCCAATTCGGAACGCCTCAGGGTTCCGACTATAAATACGTGTATAATTCCTCGAAATAAAAAAGTCGGTTATAAACAACTCCCCCCCCTATAGTGTGGTATTCCTAACAGTTCCTTTTTTTTTGTAATACTTCTCGACTCTTCATTATGACTATATATCAGTATCGATAAAGTTAGCATAGATTATCCATGTACCTGATTCTGTACCTCGCCAAACCTAAACCTAATTTACCGAAGCCTGGGGGTAGTGATAATTAGCACCTCGTGAACAATATGAGGGAGAATGTACTTGCTACGATACAAATCTGCTACTCAATAGATAATATCAGCTTTTCATAGAATGTATCGACTTCTATATTCTCTTTATCCATTATTATCAGAGTTTTCAGACTCCTTAATGAAATTTCAAATATCTTCGGTACGAACTCACCGATTGTCATCAATTCAACATGACTGGAAGCGGCATTAGATTGCACAGATCTCACTCATAGATTCAGTTATCCCTAAATTATACAGTTATCGACATCATACATCAGTATCCATAGTTAACAATTACACTTCATTAACTATATCAGTTTATCAGTTTCATAGATGCGTCAGTTTATCAAATCCATTGATTACATTCGTGTATCAACACTTTATCAGTGAACACATTCAGTTGGCATAAAATTCCAATTAGACCTTTCAGTGACTTCATTTTTCATACTCAATTATTGCTCAGAAAAGGCTCACTTAATCCTATTCACTCGCTCACTATCTTGCCTGACTCATTGCATCGTACGGCCCTCATGGCTTCATACTGGCTCCAACAATCATGTCTTTCCATTCACCAGCTCATATGAACACTATTCGTACTCACTGTCTTTTCCTGCATTTCGAACATTGTGGGATAGTACTCCGAATGATTCCAGGTTAGCCATTAGCGAATAATAGGGGAACATTGGTGATCCCAATTGTTAGCTTGTTTCAGAACACCTTTAATTCCAAACTAGGAAATACGAATACCCAACGAAAGTCTAGCCATCATATCTACCAGGTACACTATTTTTCATGCCATCGCTACTAGTTCTTCTGTTACTCCCACGTGACTCTTCCGAGCTCCGGATTATAATAGTATTCATGCTACACCATATGATACACCATGACTTGGCTACACCGTATTACTTGCTACACCATATGACTTGCTACACCATATGACTTGCTACACCATATGACACACCATATGACTTGGCTACACCATATGACTTGGCTACCTATATGACTTTATTCATGGCTACACCTATATGACTTTATTCATGGCTACATATGACTTTGTTCATGACTCCACCTTCCTCTCATCTTTCATCGTACTCACGACTATTCATGGCTCTACATTCATTCTTCTGGCTTGCCAGTAATCTCGCATTCCAGAATGTAACAATACTTAGACGAGACGACGACCCATTTCACCCCTTGATTTAACTGCCTACTGCTGTACTCGTTTCGTTCATTCCTGCATACAATTTACATCTTATTGTTCGTCCACCTTGCCGTCAGTTTCCTCAGTTTCCTCATTTTCTTTCTTGTCCTCCACCTCCTCCTTCTTCTCTTCTTTTCCCTCCTCCTCCTTTTCCTCCTTCTTATCCTTCACTTCCTCCTTTTCCTTCTTTTCCTCCTTCTTTTCCTCCTTCTTCTCCTCTTTTCCCTCCTTCCTCTTATCTATCAACGTCTCTTTATCCAAACTAATCAACGTCTTTGAGGCCGATGCACTCACATTAGGGCTTGGCTTTGGGGTGCGCTTCTTGGGCCGGGGAGTGAAGGAGGTGTTGTAGTTCTCCATCAAGCCATAGCGCTTCAACGCACGGCGCTTCAAGACCTCCAAATACCCCACTCTGCCCTTCAAAGCACCCTTTCCAAACTCCTTCCCGTCCTTATCGTAGTACGACAACTCGCCCTGATCCTCGTCCTCGTCGCCAATCATGTAGTCGTCGTTTCTGGAATCCAGCAAGAACCCCGTGTCCTCCTTGAACTGGGTCGAGTCAATGGCATAGTTGCCCTTATCGAGGTCAGACACAAACTGGTAGACAAAATCGGCAAAACTGGCGGCAATCACCAACTTGGTATCGAAATCGCGCCCGAAAATGATGATCTGGCCCCAGGTCCCCGCCGGTCCTGGCGCAAGATCAAGCGCAATCTGGTTGCCCATTTCGTCCTTCAAAAGCGGAATCCAGCCCCGGTTAAAGTAGTCGGGCTGGATACTATTTGGCGGAATAGATCTCTGGTTGGAGATGAACGAGCCCGAGGTGGGGGCAGATGAGGACGTTCCGGTTGCCTGGAACCTTTGCTGCTCCACCACACTTCTTTGGCGCTCCAAACGCTGCGCCACTTTGCACCAAATGGCGTACTCCTCTACAATTCCCTCGAGGTCAAGCAATGCCAAGCCCATGATCAATCCGGTGGGTCTGCCGCCCCGGAACTGGCCGTCGTGGCGCTTATAGAACTCGCGGAACTCGGCGGGCAAATTGCCCGAGCCCAAATCGTTTTCAAACTCATTCAAATCGGCAGTGGTGGCACCATCGTTCAAGCAGTCCTCCAACTCGGGGTACTCCTCCTCCATCCAGTGCTCGATGCGGTCCCACATGGAGTCAATCAGCGGAAGGGGGGGTTGCCCCTGTGCATTGAGATTCTGAAGTGACAAGTCAGTGGTGGAATTCGTCATCAGGCGCAACCCAGGGCGATACGACACGTTGAGCGATTGGGTGGAGTTGTTGGCAAGCCGGTTGAGGGGGCTCCGGCTGGGGTTGATGGAATTTCGGTACGGCAGGTCATACGACGCGTAGTGGTCTTGCGTCGTGATGGAGTGGACAAAGGATTTGAGTTCGTCAATGAGGCCCATAAGAATAAAAAAGAACAAACGAGCGAAGCGAGTTTGTGAGTTGTAATATTATAGAAAGAATACTCGAACGAACGAGCGAAGCGAGTTTGTGAGTAGTAATATAATAGAGAGAACTCGAACGAGCGAGTATATACGAACAAACGAGCGAAGCGAGTTTGTGAGTAGTAATATAATAGAGAACTCGAACGAGCGAAGCGAGTTTGTGAGTAGTAATGTAATAGAGAGAACTCGAACGAGCGAGTGAGTGAGCATTAATAGAGTATATACGAATGATCAGGCCTAGGTAGAGTGTGAGTACGAGCAGGAGTGAGCAGGAGTGAGCAGGAGTGAGTAATAATGAGCAGTAGTAATTATTTAGTGGTAATTATTGGGTAGCACTAGTAGGAGTTAGTAAGTAGTAAGTACTCTATATACGAATGAGCGAAGCGAGTGAGTAGTAATATAATAGAAAGAATACACGAACGAATGAGCGTAGCGAGTGAGTGAGTTGTAGTAGTAGTAGTAGCAGTAGTAGTAGTAGTAGTAGTAGTAGTAGTAGTAGTAGTAGTAGTAGTAGTGTTAGTAGTAGTAGTAGTAGTATATTGCCACTCAATATTACAATGAGTGAGTAGAGTGAGTAGTAATTACAACGAGGGAATGGCGTAAAAATTGAGTATGCGTGCACTGAATGTGTATAGTATTAGGGTAAATGTTAGTGAGAGTATGGTCAATGTGGAAGTGGTATTTTTGTAGAATAGTGAGTAGTAGTAGTATTAGTGGCGATTTGTAGGGTGGGTATTAGTGGGAGTGGTGAGTATACAACGAAGAGCGTAGTAGTAGTAATAGTGAGTGAGTAATAGTGAGTAGTGGCAATAAGTAGTAGGTGGTAATTATCAGTGTAGTAATAGTAGGAATGGGTGGTAATTATGAGTGTAGTAATAGTAGGAATGGGTGGTAATATTGAGTGGTTTTAGAATGGGTGGAATAATTATTGGGTAGTGAGTAGTGGTAGAGTGGTGATTCTTGAGTAGTTGTACATCTACCCGTTGCGATGGGCACCTACTCGTATAAACAGAAAGGGACTCTACTAGTACCTTGACATTACTCATAGTGAGTTCCCTAAACAGAGACCTCCATATCAACCGAACCGTATTACCAACTTTCCCCACTACTTTTGAAGCGACAACTAAATATAGAATTGGTGTAATTTGAGGTGATCAGCAGTCTAATAGTAGTCGCTCGGTTCAGGTGCCTCACAACTTTGGCTGTATAATCGCCCCGTCTCAGGTTCGGTGTATTAGATCAGCCTCAATCTTTGGAGGCGAATTGAGTCCACGGATAACATACACTAGAACATATTCCAGAGGCCTGCTGAAACGGAGATACAATGAGGAAAGAGCAGAAGTAGTGAATAGAGTGAGAAGTAGTGAATAGAGCGTGAGCGTTTACCGTGTGAGTAATGAGTAATGAGTATTAGTATTAGTGAATAGTGAATAGTGAATGGTGAATAGTGAGTAGTGACTGAAGGTATGCTACTATTAATATAAGAACGCAGCCTTACGAACCCCTGAGACTTATCAGATGAGTTGAGCAGAGATTCGATAGCAAATAAGGTATTAAATAAAGTATCGAATGGAGACGAAAGATTATTGAAGCGAATAAGGTATAAAGTTTAGTATCGATGTAATAGATGCCCATATAAGGTTTTTGCATCACGTGCGATATCAATTAGATTAAATCTAAGTGTTTGGCGTGTTGAGCTGCTATGTGAGATTACAGTTGAGTTGAAACGTCCTGCATATAAGCTACATTATGGCTTTACGAACCTGAAACCCGTTTCTACGCATTTGTTTAGATCTCATAATCTGTGTAGTTATACTATTTGGTGTAGATCAGAATATCAAACAAGTGAAGGAATGATCAGCGATTTTTGTCTCATTGTTTGGCGAAAGTCAGCTAATTCTCCTTAGTACACTTGACACATTGATTGCTATAGCCACATAGTCAGCTGTATGCTAGTATTAACTCACAGTTCAACCAGTACTTACAGTTTGAATGATATAATTATTTAGCCATAAGCTCACAGTTCAACTCACATACTTATTTAGCCTTATTCTCTATCTCACTTCGCACAGTTCGCTTCGCTCACTGGCTTCTTTTGCTAATTGTGCTTCAGAAAGCCACATATTTGAACTGGATCTGGCAACTTTGCCCCAACTCAAGAGTTTTAACTTATACGTACCAAGTACCTCAAAGATAGGCGTTTGTTACCCTCAAGAGGGATTCCTACAAATAGTGAGAGGGCAATGAGTAGTAGTGTGCGATGAGTAGTGTTAGTATACTCTAGTTTGTATATTTGTAGTAAGATATTAGATAGTCTTCATCCGTGAGACTAGGCCTGAGTTCAAGTACAAATATACTTGAGGTGGTGCTAGAGATATAAAACATCATCAGAGGTCATAAAACATAGGTAAAGAAATCGGTTTAGGCATAAACGATTCTTTTAGCTACGTTGGAAGAGGATTAGTGGATTTTTAGAGGCTGTTCTGGCTGAGATTATGGTAGGTGTGTCTATTTTACAGATTGGTAGACATCTATTTTACAGGTTGGTAGGAAGCTAATTACAGTTTGGTAGACAGCTATTTACAGTTTGGTAGACATCTACATTACAGTTTGGTAGACAGCTATTTACAGTTTGGTAGACATCTATATTACAGTTTGGTAGACAACTATTTACAGTTTGGTAGACAACTGCAGTTTGGTAGATAACTATTTACAGTTTGGTAGGAAGCTATTTCCAGTTTGGTAGACATCTATACAGATTGATTGATTTCACCTTTACTGTTGGTTGATCTATTCTGTTAGAAGATGCATTTTTCTGTGGGTATGCATTTTTCTGCTGGAAGATGCATTTTACTGTGGGTATGCATTTTACCTATTTCCTATTGCGTAGATTATCGTTGATAGCCTAATTAAGGTACTTCGATTTACATCTGAATACTGTTTGGCAAATGGGAAGTTGCATTTTGGCACCATCCGTATTTTGCCTTTGGTGTATAGGACTGGCATGAGGAAGAGCTGATATAACTGACGATATATGCAGAAATGTGGACATTAAGTACAATAGGCTGAGAGCAGTATAGAGGTAGAATAGTACCCCTTGATATGGTATTACTAAGGACAGGTGGCGGTTAGGAATGCCTAGTGAACAGCAAGGGGAATGTTTCACAAACATCTGAAAACACAATATTGACATGGCTGCCGATGATTGTGTTTTCAGTAGATAGTCTTTTTAGATGAGCGCTTATATGCACTTTGTTACACTCGTGGTGACTGGTTGGAATATAAGATATCACTCCAAATTGTCCAGATGTGCATGTTTTATTCCTCAGATTAAGAGTCATTTTTTCCCAACGTCTCACCACGGAATGTAAATTTCAGATCGGTAGTACTTGTTGGGAATTGCAGCTGCCACTATGGAGACTATTAATCAAGCATCTTAGAGGATTAACACTAGTGTGGTCCGGCGAATTTTGCTACAAATACGGAACTACTTGGAAGGAAGTTGTTTCTAGGAAAATACAATTGCGCAAAGCGCAATTGTTTCTTGTACAAGACCCACAACATTTTGATTCGCTCAATTGTTTTGCTCAATTGTTTCAAGTAAAAGATACAACATTTCGCTTCGCTCAATTGTAGACAGGCATTTTCGTCTCCTGGAATTCGCATTTCCAACTCTGAAAGTCCTCCGTGGGCGTGGCAATATTGCATAGAAGAATCATTGTTCTCAAGTGAGCTTATACAGCATACCACCCATGCCACTAAGAGAGTTGTGATAGACATAAAAGCTCCGTGATCTGAAATACCTCTGGCATCTTCACTAAAGATATATCCATACTTCTAGCTATTGATTGATTGATAAAGCGCCATTAGCGATTTTCTTTGGACCAGAAAAGTTCGTTGAGTTCGTGAAAAATTCATTGAGTTCGTTTGGCTCATGTGGGACCAGAATTTCGCGGCTTTCCTCACCATCAGCTCGGTTTTGTTAAGGATTCGCTGCTCAATTACGCTCTATTATTCATGACTTTCGCTTTGCTCCATTTTACCTTTTATGATTATGGGGAGGACTAGATCGCTCAATTTTTCACGCTTGGCTCTTTATGAATTGTCCTTTTCAATTATTGCTCATCAGTATTTGTTTACACCTCGCTAGCTTGGTAAATCATCAGTATAACCTTTTTTCCCTCGCTAGCGATGTGAATCTCATCAGTAATTTTTTTTCCTCGCTAGCTCGATAAATTTCATCAGTATATTTTTCCTCGCCAGTGAGGACACCATAACGTCTTTATTAGTTAATTCCTCCCCTATATACTGGACCTTCCAACATCCCTACTGTTAGTATTCATTTCTCAGCATTCTGATATGAAGATCACCTTTCTAGTCACTCCATCAATGTACCAGAAATAGTGAGGAAATCTATCCATTAGTTGCAAAAGTGAAGGGTCAATACCCAATAGGGACATCTGAATTCTCCCATTACTGAAGGATCAATACCCAATAGGACATCTGAATTCTGCCATTACTGATGGATCAATACCCAATAGGACATCTGAATTCTCCTTTAGTGAGGAAATCTATCCATTAGTATGCAACAGTGAACCCAATTGGGACTTCTTCTCCCTTAGTGAAGATCTAAGACACCCTACATGAATCCTATAAATATATTCTCCTATTCTAACCTCTATTATTCACTTGCCTTCATCACGTTTCACCTCTTGTGCAATATACTCTCCCCACAACTCCTCCACGCCCTCGTTATTGGAAACCCTGGCAATCTCCTTGGCCAACTCATAATTCAACTCCTGCGATACCCGTGAATCGCTCTTGTATAGCGGCAGCGAGAGCACCTTATTTCTCAACCAGCGCGCTGTGGTGGGAATCTCGCCACTAGCGCGCTTGCTCACGAGAAGAAGGTGGAGTCTGATGCGGTTCAAGTAGGACGCGAGTTCTTTGTGGGTGCCTTGGAACGAGGGTATCAATTCTTCTGCTAAAAGACGACAAATGAGATGAATCATGCCGCCATTCCCGTTACCATTGATAATGTCATTGGGAGATAACAAAAGAGGAATTCCGGATCCAGCCCCATTAGCTGTTTTAGATATCCCATTAGTTGTTTTAGCAGTTTTAGCAGCTCCATTAATCTCATTAGCAGTTTTAGCAGTCCCATTTCCAACTCCTTCCAACTCTTTGATGTACTTTTCCAACCACTCTAACGAGTGGTTGGAAGATGCCCACTCCTTTGGATCCCTGAACCAGTACTTTTCCTTCACCCCATCCACTCTATGGGCCACCTTCATGTTCCTCTCGACACAGGATATGGGGACATACAAGTCCGGGCGAAACCGTACGATTGCCTTCGAAAGCAAAGCAATCACATTTGAGAACGCGGCGTTCTCAAAGTCCGTCAATTGCACCTCCAACGGCCGGAACTCCACGCGCCATCCGGGGGTAGAAGCGAGATCGGTCTCGGGCGAATAGAGGGCCGGGGGCTTGAACCGAAGCGTCTGCCAGTTTGTGCTCTGGATATTCTCAAAGTGGTCGTTATCGAGCTCATCGTTTGCTTTGAGGCGTTCGGTGAAGATCACAAGCGGATCTCTAATGAAGAGGTGTGCAAAGTGCCGTGCGAGGTGCTGGTCAAAGCCGCTGGAAACAAGTTCGTCATAGACTTTTTTGTTGATGGGAACAGAAACATCGTTATAGGAGGGATCAAAGTGGCTCAGGCCGAGGTACATGTCAATCAGGTCGTAGCGAGATTTGGGGATGTGCTGGACACTGTCAGCTTTATCTTCAATGGCAAAGTCGAAGACTTTGTCATTGACTTCATTTTTATCAACTTTATCTTCGACTCTCCCATTGATTTCATCTTTGTTATTCTCTTCAACGACAAAGTCTTCGACTTTGTCTTCGACTTTGTCATTGATTTTTTCCTTCCTTTTATAATATCCCCACTCATCAACCTCTAAAAGACCAACATGTAATTCCTTCACATCCAACCCCCCCGTACTCTTATAACTCTCCCAGGGTTCTTTTCCCTCCTCCAAAAACGTTCGATCATCTACAGCCCCGCTCACAACGTTCCACCTCACGTCCTGGTTCACCAAATGGCCGCGAAAAATCGGGGCGGCCGCACTCACCGCAAGAAGTACCGCCGTGAATGGCGCTAGCGTGTCATACAAGTACCGGGCCTCGTCTATATTGGCAGCCTGCATCGTTACCTGGAGACAAGAAGCACCCATGCCAAAGCCCATGGAGTCCATGTACACGTGCCCGGGTTTGGCTGCGTATTTGGCTTCGATATCCCCCGGGTACATGTCCCTTTGTGGAATGGAATCATCCACCAACCTGGTATTTTTATCGGGGTACAAAGGGAGATTGATAGCAACCTTTCTCCCCCTTCTTTTGCGGATATTTGCCGTCAATGTGGGAAAGCGCACGTGGCGGTTGATGATTTCATCGGGAAGAAAGAGCGACTGCAGTGCTGGTCCAATGGGCTTGGCAGCAGGAGTCGTAAAATCGATACATCCCAAGCGGGGAAATGACGTATATGTCAACACCTGGAACCCCTGCGGGAGCTCCTTGTTTGCTATGAGACGTCTCATATTCATGTTTTTCTCCACGTACACGTAATCAGATAAAAGGTTGCCGTTATAAGGACGATTCGGGGTGGCCTCAATCATGTAGCGGCCATACTCTGGGTGGAACAAGACGTTGTTGTCGAGGGACTTGTGGAGGCTTTTCGACTCGTCGTTGAGGTCGTCGATGACGTGGTCGCAGTCAATAGCAAGTTTCGCAGTGCGCGAATTGTCATCAATCGCCACAATCATGTATTCCACTTCGTCACCCCATAAAAAAGAGTCCTGGCGGCGGGAGTGCTGGTGAAACATGTTGATGAGCTGCTTGATGCCGTGGCTCCGGATGTGCTCGTTGTGGGCTCGAGATTCGAACCAGTCGAGGGGGGTTCCGAGGGAGAGGAGGCCCATCACGTGAAGTTGCAAATATCAATAAATATACTGAGCGAAGCGAAGTATATTTATGATTAGTGAGCAATTTATCACTGAGCGAATAAATATACTGAGCGAATAAATATACTGAGCGAAGCGAAGTATATTTATTGATTACGCAATTCATACACTTCGCTCGCTCAGTGTATTCACTTCTTATATTAGTAGTATATACAGTCAGTTGTCTGCTAGAAGCATTTGAAAACGGGTAACTTATGGCACTGATTACCCAATCAGTACAAAAAAGCCGATAAGATGAGATGTACAAAATGAAATAGAAACATAAACAAAATGAACAAAATAGATATAGTAGACTTAGACTATGATGACAATTATGGATGACAATTATGGATGCCATTCTGAAAGCCTTCTACTTACTACAGATAATAGACTTTGTTGATCAAAGTTTATTTGAAACAACAAAGCACTGAGTTTCTTAGAGGGTAGATAGATGGTCGAGGGTGACTGAGTGATCGACTGAGGGAACAACTAGAGCATTGCAAGATGTACTGTGATAATGGGGTGCGATGTGTAATGGGAGTGAAGGTATATTGAGAGTATGGAACATTAGTGTAAAGGTATACTTTAGTGTATGGTACATTAGTGTATGGTATGGTATAGTATGTACACAGTATAGTCTATTCTGTTCATTGCTTACTAATGTGCTTACTAATTCATGGGGTGGGGTACACGGCTGTTCAAGAATAGTAGACTAGAGAGACTGAAAGACTGGAGAGACTGGAGAGTACTAAAGGGTACTGGGAGACTGGGTTCCAAAGTACCCTACCTAAAGTACCATAAGTACCTCTTTTAAGAAACACATTGTTGATAAGATATTTTGACTCTGGTTGCAGAAAATCAACGATAATTAATCTCATTAATTAGTTACTATGAATAGCAAGAAAAGGAGAAAGGTATACGGAGCAAGATATAGGAGCGAATATACAGGAACGAATATACAGGAACAAGAATAGAGGGAGCCATAATATGGCGATATCGGTGCGAGGTCTCATGTATCTAAGCCTAAACATGCCTCTGAAGTTGGAGTATAATTTGATCGAAAGGTTAAATTATGAGAATATCTGAGCGACAGACAACCTCACTGTCTTTATTATTTAACTGAGGGAAAGGACTTCTTGTTCTGTCAAATTGATAAGAAATGGTGTCTGAGTATAAATGGTTGAGAACCCCATATGACCTCACAATACGAACTTTTGAGCTCTCACACGTATTAACAGCTCCTTTGCTCATTGGCAAACAACCTATACCACCTGGCACCCTGATAAACATCCTGCTTGTAGTTTGCGCTTGGAAGCAAATGCTTTACCAATTAAGCTACTAAGGCTAATTATATTCAAGAGTACAAGGTAAATGCAATTACTGTGGTGGTAGAAGAGAATTTTATATATAGTGGAATGATGGGCTGTGTTCGCATGTCAGCCCTATCTTCTCATGGGTGATATGAAGCATAAAATCAGGTAAATGATATTTGTAGATTAAGAGTCATTGGGAGCAGAGTCGCAGTCCTATTTATCTCGCAATAAAACTGTCACCGCAAATCCTAGTATCCTCATCAATACCCATCAATGGAATGAAAAACGTATACTTTTCCGACTACTGATGGTGCCCGATAAACAAATTCTCCATTGGGTGTGAGCATGAGTTGATCCATTACTACCAGAACTAAGGCCCAAAACATACTAAATCTCTCATATGATCACCCAACGGTTTAGAATGCATCTCAATAGAAATGGATGAGTACTGAATAGGGAAGAAGAAATACTCTGTTCCATGTAGTATTCATCTTATTGGCCTCTCTTCAAATAATTATCGAAAGCCTCTTATTAAGATCTATTTCTAACTTCAAAACCAGCACTATCGCTTAAGACGACTGAGCAGGAACTTCTAGTTATCTGGACTCCCATCCCACTTCATCTTGACTTACTCAATCTTCTAACTTATTCATCTTAATTTAGCTCACCATTTTTACTTCCAATCTCACTCGTACTTTTCGTATCATCAACTACACCAAAGTTCTTCCTGTAACCCAGTTCATATATAAAAACCTTTATCCGTTTTTCTTTACCTATACTAACGCATTGGCTTCTAATACCCATTGAATCACGTCACACGACTAATCGCTTATAACAAACACAAAGCAATGTGGCCAAATGAGGCATGCAGAAAAGCTACGTGAGTAGTTATTGGCTCACTCAAGCTTTGTCAAATACTCACAATTGCGGTTATGGCTTGACTCTCTGACTAAACCTATTTTACGTGAGCTCGCTCTAGTTCACGATGATTGGCCCATGCCATTATAGCTCACATGAGCACGCAAGCAGGTTCCAATTGTATTGGCCTAAATAAGTAACAGCTTGTCTCATCAGTCCCAACGGGTGACCTGCTAAATTAACTAATCGTGGCTAAATTCTGTTATAGTGAAGCTAGCGTTGGCTACATTGCTCACTGTTGTTAAGCCGCTTACCTCGCACCTGTTTCTATGCTCGCTCATATCCCGTGTTTACTTAGTACAAAGATAATCACTGTGGTTAATGTTGTCTTCGCTCATTTGGGTGCAAAAAGAGTCACGTGACCATCCAGTCCATTGCTAAACTACTCATTGGCTACTCTCGCTATAAAGATAAAGGTGAGAAACGACCTTTATACTATATTGCTTGCTGGAAGCGCAATTAATCACCATCAGCTCTTTGTTCTCAAACCACTCAGTTACTGGAAGATCGCTGCACTTTTCTCAGTTTGGAGAAATGCTCTGATATAAGCCCACCATTCCTTCCAGTTCTGTTAGGTTCAAAGCACGCTATTGAATCTTTGCTTGGGGTGTTAGGTGACGTTATCAAACAGATTTCAAGGCCATACACTTTGACTAAATTTACTGATACAAGCCCAACAATCGCAGAGATCGCATTGGAATGAATTGAACGTTGTGGCTTCATTCAATGTCACTTAAACCAGCATTCGCTTCGCTTCTCTCGAGCAATCGCTCGTCATTTAATGCACATGCACTCAGCGATGCTCGCTCTATTTGGAGAGTTACTTCCTCAAAATTATAACCTCTTTTTATCAAGATTCTCTAGCTTACTTAACATAAAGCAGCACAGGAATTAAGAGCGTTTGATGAGTTGGAAGGTCAGAAATATTTCCGTTTGACCACTTCACGTAATTTCAACATAACCTTCTCCTGTTGGATATCTCTCTGTGCTGAATCCAGTTTGCTTGCTCTTTTGGGTGAAGTAGGTCATTACCGTCCCAGTCTCGCAAGTTAATCCATAGTGGCCACTCTGTTATAATACTTTCTTCGATCATTGGCACACTCACATTCATTCAAGCGCATATCATTACTCCTTCTGGGCCATTACTGATGACGAGAACTACGCTTGTTCATTTTTGGGTGCTAATCCAACAGAATCAAAGCGACCTTTTAACAATTAATCATATTACGAACCCAGACTTCCTCATTTTTGGGTGAAAATGTCACGTAATTACCATCTTCCTTAGCTCATTTTACATTCATTTACAAGCACGGCAGGAGAACTGGTGGGATACTCATTGTAAAACATTTATATTTAAAGCATTCGCTTCGCTGCTGTTGAAATTCAACATGTTATATAATTGATTCCCTTTTTGGGTGCAAAATCAGTGACGTGGTATTTGAAGTTTTGGATTCTCGAATTTGCTCATTTGACACATTTTACAAGCCCAAAGCGAATTACCACATTTTGCTACATATAGTGTCACTAGCCCAGTCCTTCGCTCCTGTTGGTTTTAATTAACTCATTTGACAAAATTCAATTTTTCAAGCCCAACAATCCGCCCCTGCGGGATACTTATTATCCGATCTATTGATAAGCCAACAGTCGCGGCGCCTATTGAAATTTGTTTACAATACCCGCACTCCCCTTAGCTTTTTTGGTGCAAAATAAGACACGTGATTATCGAAGGATTAGACTCTCCAATTTAACTCCTCTACATTCACTGTACAAGCCCAACAGGAGCAAAGCTATTGTGGGGTTAAATTAACTTACTTTTCTATTCACTGTCACAAGTCCAGTCGCTGCGCCTGTTGGAATTTGATCACGAACCCACACTCCCCTTTTTTTTTTTTTTTTTTTTTTTTAATAGATATATTCTAGCTTTTTGGGTGCAAAAAACGTCACG
>JACFYR010000045.1:26418-113952 GCA_015708815.1 Kodamaea anthophila
AGCTCCTTTGGCACCTTCACCTTACAATCCCAACAGGAGCGAAGCGACTGATGAGAGAGGTAACTCATTCTGCTACATTCACCGTTACTAGCCCAACAGTAGCTTTGCTCCTGTTGGGTAAATTAACTCACTTCACTACATTCACTTCTACTAGCCCAACAGTCTCTTCGCTCCTGTTCGGTTAAATTGATTTTCCAACATTCACTTCTACTAGGCCAACAGTAGCTTCGCTCCTGTTGGAATTAACTCACTTTTCTACATTCACTTCGCTCCTGTGATACTTATTGTGATAACATTTATTGTACTTAAGCAACAGTCACCTGTTGAAATTGTTATAAATCCAAACTGAGCGAATCGCAGTTTGGGGTTGTTCACTGTTATTTAAACCAACAGGAGCCAAGCGACTGTTGGAAATTGATCATGTTATAAAATTGCTTCCTCTTTTTTGGGCGCAAAATCAGTCACGTGATCTTTAAAGTATTCGATTCTCGAATTTAGCTCATAGTATTCGATTCTTGAATTTAGCTCTGCTACATTCACCTTTACAAGTCCAACATTATCTTCGCTCCTGTTGGGTAAATTAACTTACTTTGCTATTGACTGTTACAAACCCAGTCGCTTCGCTCCTGAGGGATGATTGTGATAACATTTATTGTACTTAAGCGACAGTCGCTGTTGAAATTGATCACGTTATATAATCCAAACTGATCGAATCGCAGTTTGGGATGTTCTCTGTTATTTAAACCAACAGGAGCCAAGCGATTGTTGGAAATTTGTTTCAACCAAACTTCGCTCAGTTAGGTGATTTAAGCCAACAGGAGCGAAGCGACTGATGGAAATTCCTCTTATTTAAGCCAACAGTTGCTTCGCTCCTGTTGGATATTCGTTTTCAACCAAACCACGCTCAGTTTGGTGTTATTTAAGCCAACAGTCGCTTCGCTCCTGTTGAAATTGATCACGTTATAAAATTGCTTCCCTCTTTTTTGGGTGCAAAATTGGTCATGTGATCTTTAAATTATTCGATTCTCGAATTTAGCTCATTTGGTACATTCACCTTTACAAGTCCAACAGGAGCGAATCTACTGTTGGGTAAATTAATTTACTTTTCTATTCACTGTTACAAGCTCAGTTGCTTGGCTCCTGTGGGATGATTGTGATAACATTTATTCTACTTAAGTAACAGTCGCTGGGCCTGTTGAAATTGATCACGCTGGAAGTTTGAGATTGTTCACTGTTATTTAACCAACAGTCGCTTCGCTCCTGTTGGACATTGATCACGTTATAAAATTGCTTCCTTCTTTTATGGGTGCAAAATTGGTCACGGCTCATCGATGTATTTGATTCTCCATATTGCCCATTTGCTACATTCACTGTTACAAGCTCAGTCGATTCGGTACTATTGGGTTAAATTACCTCATTTTGCTTACAAACCCAGTCGCTTCGCTCCTGTGGGATGATTGTGATAACATTTATTGTACTTAAGTAACAGTCGCTGGGCCTGTTGAATTTGATCACGTTATAAAATCCAAACCTCACTTCGCTGAGTTTGCTGTTATTTGCCAACAGGAGCCAAGCGATTGTTGGAATTCGTCTTATTTAAACCACAGTCGCTCCTGTTGGAAAATTGGTTAACATTAACCACAGTCGCTTCGCTCCTGTGGTTAAACTTCGCTTCACTCCTGTGGTTAAACTTCGCTCCTGTTGGAAATTGGTCTTATATTAACAAACTTCGCTTCGCTCAGTTTGTTCGCTCGTTTGTTAATATAACTCTCCCATATTCTCCACCACACACCCACTCCCCTCCACCAACTCCCCAATCACCACCCCCTCCTCTCCCTCTCCCAACCCCCCCAAAACCGCATCCACATTCTCCCTCTCCACAATCAAAACCATCCCAATACCCATATTAAACGTCTTCAAAATATCCCCGTACGGAACATTTCCCTCCCTTCCAAACCACTTGAAGATCTCTGGCACCTCCCACTTGGACATATCCACGATGGCCTTCAAGTTCTTTGGCAAAGCACGGGGAATGTTTTCCACAAGGCCACCGCCTGTGATGTGGGCCATGCCCAAAACCAAGCCCCGGGCCACCACGTCCAACAACTGCTTGACGTAGATTTTCGTGGGCACCAAGAGCTCCTCGCCAATGGTTGTGTTGGGGGCCCACGGGGCCTTGGAGGTGTACTCGTATTCGGAAACCTCGATAATCTTACGGACCAAGGAAAACCCGTTTGAGTGGATTCCATCGGATTTGAGCCCAATGAGCACGTTGCCTGGCTTCATGGCGTCCAACTTGGGCAAAATACTGCTCTTTTTGACTGCTCCCACGGCGGTTCCATTAGTATCGTAGTGGCCGTCATCGTACATGCCTGGCATTTCGGAAGTTTCACCCCCAACCAAAGCACAACCAGCCTCAATACACCCATTGGCCACACCGCTGACGAATTGGGCAGCCACGTTGATGTCAAGGTGGCCTGTGGCGAAGTAATCGAGGAAAATCAACGGCTCGGCACCCTGCACCACCAAATCATTCACATTCATGGCCACAAGGTCAATGCCCACAGTATCGTGAATGCCCATAATCTGCGCAATACGCAACTTGGTACCAACACCATCGGTACACGCCACAAGGAGGGTTTCGTCAGTGTTGTAGCCGGCCGCTTTGAGATCAAAGGTGCCGCCAAAACCGCCGATATCGGAGTCCGCACCGGCTCTGCGCGTGCTCTTGACCTTTGCCTTAATTTGCTCCACAAGAAGGTTGCCATTGTCTACCGACACTCCTGCATCTGCGTATGTGATGGAAGCCTTGGCTGCGTCATTTTTCAAGGCCCTGTGGGCGATATCGGTTCTGTTGTATTTTTTCGCAAACGAGACCGCATCCACTCCACGGTACGCCCTTTCCACGCTATCCTTCACCGAGGACCCCAAGGCAGTGGCTGCGATAACCCTGCCACCAGCAGTGACCACCTTGCCGTCCTTCAAGGCAGTTCCGGCGTGGAAAATGTAGGTGTCGTCCCCAACATTTCCAATTGTAATCTCATCTCCCTTGGCGTATTCCTCGGGGTACCCACCTGCGGCCATGACCACGGTGGTGCTGAAGGTGTTTTCCTTGGTTGCAATTGAAACCGAGTCCAAACGGTGCTCTGCGCAGGCCAAGAAGACCTGTGCCAAGTCTGTTTCAGCTGTCAACAATGGCAACACCGTTTGTGTTTCAGGATCCCCAAAACGGACATTGTACTCCAACACTTTTGGCACACCGTTGCTCAACATGATTCCCGTGAAGAGTACTCCACACATGGGGAAGCCATCCCTTCTCATTCCATCAATAGTGGGCCGAATAATGGTGTCGTCAATCTTCTTCAAAACCGACGGAGTAGCAATTGGGGCGGGCGCATATGCTCCCATACCGCCTGTGTTCAAGCCAGTGTCACCATTGCCAATTCTTTTGTGGTCCTGGGCGGCGGGGAGATTGAAAAAAGAATATCCATCGGTGATGGTTAAAATCAGCAACTCATCTCCGTCCAAAAATTCCTCAATGACAATTTCGTTGCCTGCATCGCCAAAATTCTTGGCAACCATAATCTCATCAAGCCCAGCAAGCGCCTCTTCCTTGGTGTTGGGAATTAAAACACCCTTGCCAGCAGCAATTCCATCGGCCTTGAGCACAATCTTGTAGTCCACTTCCAAAATGTGTCTTCTGGCAGCCTCCACGTCGGTAAAGTTGTGGAAACGGGCGGTGGGAATTCCGTGTTTGGCCATGAACACCTTGGAAAATGCCTTGGATCCTTCCATCACAGCCGCACGTGCGCTGGGGCCGAAAACAGCAATGCCCACTTTGGAAAAGACAGACGAAATCCCATCAACAAGCGGTTGTTCGGGGCCGGGCACAACAAGAGAAACGTTGTGCTCGATGGCAAAGGATGCCAAGGCATCAAAGTCTTTGGGCAGGGCGGAAAGGGGGACCGAGGTGACTTTGTCTTGGGTGCTTCCGTTGCCGGGAGCGATAAAGATTTGTTTGACGGAGGGACTTTGGGATAATTTCCAGGAGAGGGCGTGTTCCCGGCCTCCGTTGCCGATGATGAGGATGTTCATAATGATAAAAAATTATTCACAGAAAATCATGAGCATCAAAATCATGAGCATCAAAATCAAGAGCGAAGCGAATGATTTCGCTCATGATTTTGTAATGCTCATGGTTTTCTGTGAATAATTTGGGCGCTATCTGAGCAATCATGAGCGAAGCGAATGATTGCGAATATCACCTACATGAGTATGTAATCTGAGCAATCATGAGCGAAGCGAATGATTGCGAATATCACCTACATGAGTATGTAATCTGAGCAATCATGAGCGAAGCGAATGATTGCGAATATTACCTACATGAGTACATCATGAGCGAAGCGATTGATTGAATAATTAACAACGTATTCAATCATGAGCGAAGCGATTGATTGAATAACACAACCTATTCAATCATCAGCTTCGCTCATGATTGTGATTATTGTCAAGATAATCATTTCCTTCACGATTGTTAATAGAACGAGCAGCTGTTTTAATCATAACTGATGCTGCCCATCTCTATCCACTGAGTTAATTTCTTACCAAAAAATACTGATTAGCATCGGAGTCAAAAATTGAGATGAGAAAAAGCATTCGAGCTTACGAACTGAGCGAAGCGAAGGAGTTTGCGAGTTTATAAACACAATATGTACGAGCACGACTGAGCGAAGCGAAGGAGTGAGCTTTCGATAACAGAGTATATACGAGCTTACGAACTGAGCTAAGCGAAGTGAGTTTGCGAGTTCTATAAACACAATATGTTCGATCACGACTCAATAACAGATTGTATTGAGCTTACGAACTGAACTTACGAACTGAGTTTGCGAGTTCTATAAACATAATGTTTTCGAGCACGACTGTGTGAGCTGTCAACAGATTGCTTTGAGCTTACGAACTGTATATAAACATAATATGTTCGAGCACGACTCAATAACAGATTATATCAAATAAAAAAATAGTCTCCACAAATAAGACTCAATAATACATTCTCTAATAGTACTATTATACAATCTTAAGGATATCAGAAGATCCGAATTAAAAAAAAAAAAAAGTATTGAGCTTACGAACTGAGCGAAGCGAAGGAGTTTGCGAGTTCTATAAACACAATATGTTCGAGCACAGCTAGCGAAGCGAAGGAGTGAGCTGTCGATAATACATTGTATCGAGCTTATGAACTGAGCGAAGCGAAGGAGTTTGTGAGTGTCTATAAACATTGTTGAATTATGGGATCCGTCCATAAATGGAAGGTCACGTGGTTAGCTAGTAGTAGTTGTTCGCTTACAGAGTACGAATAACACAAGTTTCACCAACTTTAAGGTAATTATATTTGAAGGATATCTAGGCTATTTATGCTTTTCCCACACCGCCCTTTAAGCCAGTGGATTCCGTAATACGAGATATCGGAATTTGATCAGGAATGTTCAAGATCTCCTATCGTGCTGATCTCTTAATAAATAATCATCCGGGGATAACTTCGCCTTTGTGGTTTTAGCCACATTGGAAAGTCAGGTATCTGACAATCCGCTCCCTGATTCTTCAGAACTGAATCTGGTTTTTGCATAGTCCTGCACATGACTACCATCCTGCACAGTACTCTGGAACATGCTGTAGTTTAACAAACATAATATGTTCGAGCACGACTCAATAACAGATTGTATTAAGTCACGAACTGAGCGAAGCGAAGTGAGTTTGCGAGCTGTATATAAACATAATATGTTCGAGCACGACTCAATAACTGAACTTACGAACTGAGTTTACGAGTTCTATAAACATAATGTTTTCGATCACAACTCAATAACAGATTGTATTGAGCTAACTGAACTTACGAACTGAGTTGCAGTGTCTATAAATATTGTTGAATTCCGAGTTCTTCTAGGCATCTGCAGGAAGAGTCACGTAGCTGGAGTAGTTCGAGCAGAGATTGAATACTTGATCACCGTTGTAATATAGATTAACACTAACTGTATAACCTAATTGATAGAGGCAGAGCTATTCTCATAAATGGCTTTACTCTGTGGACACTATTATAACACCAGAATTCATCGCAATTCACATACCTCGTCATAATTCGAACCATACTTCATAAGTTTGCACCACTGTTAGGGAATACACTCTTGATTTGGGATTTAGAAAACAACTGGCTTCCATATCAGGATTCGTACACTTCAGTTCAGACGCAAACTTATCTCTTACTTAATATCTCGGGAAATATACACCTACTTAGATACTTAGTTAGCCAACGTGTTATTACCGAAAAGGGTAGTATTCTATACAGTACTAGAATCACGTCACCTGATAGGCCCAGACCCTTACAACCACCCTATCATAATTCGCATACCTCGTCATAATTCGCATACCTCATCATAATTCCCATATCTCATCATAATTCCCATATCTCATCATAATTCGCATACCTCATCATAATTCGCATACCTCATCATAATTCGCATACCTCATCATAATTCGCATACCTCATCATAATTTGCATACCTCGTCATAATTCGAACCATACCTCATCATAATTCGCATACCACATCACAATTCGCATACCTCATCATAATTCCATCCGCCCACAGCTCGCTTCGCTCGCTGTGTGCGTTGTGTCCATTTTCCTAATTACGAACTCAAAGGTATGCTGAAACATATTCTGGAACACAGGGGTTAAAGATTTGTTTCACCAATCTCCCCTTTTTTCCATACCAATGGCTAATCTGCAATCACGTACAGTACTACTATTAATCTAATATGTTCGAGCACGACTGAGCGAAGGGAAGGAGTTTGCGAGTTCTATATACACAATATGTTCGAACACGACTATCAATAACAGTTTGTATTTAGCTTACGAACTGTGTAAAGGGAAGTGCGTTGCGAGTACAATATGTGCGATGCTCAAAATCCCTTTTATTAGCTTTTCAGTTCGCTTCGCTCACTGTTAAAATTTCTTTCAGTTATTCCAGCTAGCTTGGCTGCTCATATCTTTCTTTTACTAGCTATTCGCAGTAGCTTCGCTAACTGCTCAAAATCTCTTTTATTAGCTTTTCAGTTCGCTTCGCTCACTGTTAAATTTCTTTTAGTTATTCCAGCTAGCTTCGCTGCTCATATCTTTCTTTTACTAGCTATTCGTAGTAGCTTCGCTAACTGCTCAAATCTCTTTTATTGCTATTGTGTCTATCAAACTCAAATAGGTTCCATTCTCAGACCAGAACAAGTGATGTAGTCTGTTCCTGATTATCAGAGCTGAGTTAGCTAGTTATAGACGATACACCGAGTATTATTTAATACCCTCTAAGGAGGCTTTATAAGTCTAATAAGTTGATTTCCAGTTCGTCAGTACTTGTGTACGGGCATCTTCTAAATGTCGTCCAAAGTGTCTACAAATGTCGTATTAAATGTAGAAAAATCAGGAAATGTAACAGAAAATGTTAATTCTCAAGATGGTCCTGCATATAGTTGCCAGACAATTCAAAGTTGGCCATGGAAATAGCCAGATAATACTAGTCGCAATCTAAAAATGATATTTATCCGTCACTGACAGATAGAGGTATGCCCACTAGAACCCGCCCATAAACTTTCTCCCAGAGGTTTGAGTAAATAGGGAATAGCAAGCGAATTCTGAGAGTGGAAATTCACACAGAATGCTAATTGTTTCGAATTGGGCAGAATGCTAATTGTTTCAGAATTGAGCAAGCGAACTCTGAGGAGCAATTATCACACAGAATGAATTAGTTTCAGAATTAAGCGAAGACGATTTCGAGCCTGATATCACCATGAGACTTTTTGTAGAAATATTGAGGGAGCAATTCTGAGGGGTATAATGGAAGAATACTAGTCGTATTTATAGAAATGAGCAATGGATTCTCAGTCGAGTATAACAAAATGGGCGAAGCTTAAGAGGTCTGGAAATGCTCACATAATGAGTGGTCAATGAGAAATATGGTTGCCTAACAAGAAGGTTCAGGACATGACCTATTCTACCGGGGCTTCTCAGAAAGCTTGCATACTTATAAGTCCAATTAATTATGAGGTCATTTGCGATACACTTCAGTCGCCTCAGTCTTATATGAGGCCCAAGTAAAAGCACTCGTTAAGTCCACTCTAAGTTGAATAATAAATTCACTGAGTGGTGTCAGTAATAGTACAGTAAATACTGGTTTAACTCCTACAGTGTGATATAGAGGCAATTAAGAACATAGATAGCGGGTCAATAAAATACCCTCTGTTAGGAATACCACACTATAGGGGGATGATTTGTTTATAACCGACTTATTAATCTAGAGGAATTATACACGGATTTATAGTCGGAACGCCGAGGTCCCCGAATTGGTGACATGCAAAACCGACACTAGTCCCTTACACCTTCTCCTTTTTCTCTTCAAATTCTCTCCATATTCAGCCATGTACTATCCCTTTGCAGACGACATTCCAACATCAAACGATTTGAAAATAAGTCGTTAGCTGGCTGACCCATTTAGTCTGCTGGCAAAATGCTTATTTAACCCTTTAAAAGGCCTATCCGGCATCGTCCTTTCTAGAGCCCTATATTTACCTCTGTGCAAGACCTACTTATTCCCATTTAATTGCCGTATCTTGTCTTGCCTCATTGCTGTACAGCTTCCTGGGAAATTGCTTATTGGGATATAGTCACATGATCAGGAAAGTTACGTGATGGGATCAGAGATTGCACCATGTCTGTTATAGGAAACTCATTTAGCTGACTATTCATTTGAGTAATTATACGTATTTATATTGAGACATGCAACCCTCCGACATCAGTCCTACATGTAGTTATTCAACTATTCAAACATAACGTCTAATCAATGAAACCTGTTCAAGTGTATGATCTCTCTCACTAACCTCTTGGGTAGTAGCAATAGCCTTTTATAAGATAAATTGAGCTCCGAATGTAGTGAGTGGAATTCAACTATCAAATAATTTGAGCATCGAACGAAGTGATGTGAGAACTCAGATAAACTAAATATCGATCGTAGTGAGTGGAATTCAACTATCAGATGAGTTGAGCATTGAGTGAGATACAATTACTACTTTCAGATTTAGTTTGAGTTTTGAATGTAGTGACGAATAACCAAGATATTAAGAGCTCCAAACAAAAAGCTATCTCTGTTTACTTGGCATTTAATATCTCTTTTTATATCTGGTGCTTATCTGTCGATCTCCACATGCTCCATATCTGAAACAATTAGGCCTGCCATGTTACCACGTGACCTAGGTATCATTGGCCTAGTAATTCAAATACTAGCAGCACAATTCACTATCTGTGTCTCAGCAGTGTATTAGATTAAATTAACTTTTACATAATGTAGGCCTAGAAGGGGTATCTTACCTCACAGTATTCTAGATCACATAGTCGATAACTTTCTAGTTCTTCCAAATTGTTTTCCTAGTATCAATTCCCAAGTACAATACAGTCATCATCTCTCTCAAAAATTCTGGCTGCGAATAATCATAATTTCTGAACTTTGAGTAAAACCTTAGTGTAGCCAGATAGAGAAGGTAGAGGAAGCTTGTCTGAATATAGGGGGACTAAAGAGTGAATGATCCTTAATGCCCAGTCTTATCGGGATGTTTTATGACTCGAGAAGAATTATGCCTTCATTACTTTCTCAGCTCATTAAATTCTGAGTTACAGAGTCTCGTTGAATGTATAGTGAGCACCAGATAAGAATGGTAATAGAGATGATAGAGGTCAGAGTTCGAACCAATGAGATGAATGCATCTGTGACTTCTTAGATTTATGGCTAGCCAGGCTAGAATTGACTATTATACTAAGATGATTCGCATGGCACTCTTTTGATTGGCAAACACACACAAGAGCCGATTAACGTTAAATAGTCACTTGTTTCAAACGTTAAATAGTCACTTGTTTCAAACGTTAAATAGTCACTTGTTTTTTAAACGTTAAATAAGTTGTGTTTGAGACCAATTAACGTTAAATAGTCACTTGAGACCGAACATCAAATAGTCGCTTGTGTTTGAGAGATCGTCAAATAGTCACTCGTGTTTGAGACCAATTAACGCTAAATAAGTTGTGTGAATTCTGAAACAAATACGTCGTCGTGTGAAATGAGGATCATTCTGACCTCAATGAGATGGAGATGCAGGAATGATCGTTGGATACATTTAAACATTACTTATAATGAGAGTATTCTGCTTAGACTAAGCTCATATCACCTGATATTACTATGGCCTCGCTATTTTGTGATTGTTCGTCTATCTATTGTCTGATTCAAACTATCTTATATGCAGTACAAAACACCTGATTTTACTCACCACTATCCATCTCATACCCTCATTCCGTGATCCCTTAGATACACAACAAAACTCAGAGGATACGGTTTTTATATGCAAAAGGTCTGGACCAAAAATTATGTGGTGGGGACAATGATTGAGAATAGATATACAGCTGATAGAACAACTTATTGGAGATTATACTAATACAACTGATTAGATAGAGCCACTGATTGTATTGTGTGGTTATAATGTAGATTATGTAGCAGACAATGACGTAGATAATTGTTCACATTCTTATTCCTACAATTGCCTCTTATTGTATGAGACCCTCCCCTTCCATTGTATGAGAACCCTATCTCTGAAAAGAATGAATGAGTGGATACTAGTTTGATTAGCGTAGCGAGGCATTGTATGGGAGTAGGAAAGGTGTATAGACTAGCAGGTATCATTTGTGATGGGAGAAGATAATACTATAGCATTTCTTATTTGAATAGCATTTGTTAGAGCAGGTATTTTAACATTCCCAGCCCTGATTGATCTTTGTGGTAGCTAGGGATACTATTATCACTGAATAGCATTCCAGGGAGCAATGAATAGTATTTAAGTGCATTATGACCAGCTAGGAGAGTATTGTTTGCTATAGTATTCGTTTGCTCCATTACACGAGCAGAAAGCGATTAGTAGCATACGCTACGCTAGGAGATTTTTGTAGCATAACCTTCGCTAGTAGATACAAAATATCATTGCTAGCCGCAGAATGCAAAGTATTTGCTAGCAATTTGTACATTCCCAGGCTAAAAATATCTGTAGCAGTATACCTTTCGTATATACACTGACCAGCATTTCTACAAATGCTACAATGGTTTGTTGCGTCTCCTCGTCTATATACCTGTAGCAGGAATGCAAAATTGTTTCACGTCCTCGTATCCTCTTTACTTGAATCATTCCTTTGAAGCAGGAAATGCGAATAGTCTGTAGCATCTATTTGCTAGCAAGCTATATTTGAAGAATTTAGCCAGCTAGGGACTCTTCTCTAGGGCGAATTGTATTTGTTTGCTAGAATGCTTCGATAGGAAATAGTATTTGCGAAAAATGCTTAGCCGGAGATGCCTTGCCTATTTTTTTAGCATTTGGTAGCATCTATCCCTCGTACACCCTATTATCACTTAATTAGATTCCAGCCAAGCCGTAATGCAATAGTAGTAGCATCGATTGAAATACCAATAGTATTTGCATCCTAGGAGTCGAACAGTATATAGGTTTGCTTGTTTGCTAGAATCGAATAGTATTGGTTTCTAGAATCGAATAGTATTGTTTGCTAGCTGGCTAATCATCCATACGAAGTCTGTTTGCTCTAGCGAGCTCTTCTAGCAATGCTCTCATTCTTGGTGTAAACATTCCTAGCTAAAGATGGTTCTATTCAAGCATTCCTAGCAAGAATTAGAATTTGTTGGCATTCCTAATAGACTTGTTTGCTTAGGATTTCATAGACTTGTTTGCTTAGGATTTACTAGAAATTTGTTGCTTACCTTGCTAGCACGCATATTTGTTTATCCAACGCGGTAGATGCTTCATTAATACTTGGAATGCTAGCTTGAATGGCATTGTTAGCTAGCCAGTCAAAGCTTTGTTGCTGGTATTTCTATTACTTAGCAAGCGAAAGGGGAGTATTCGTAGTAATCCTAGCCTGGAGAGGTACTATGAGTTTACTTAGCATCTGCTAGCGAATGCTATCTAGTAATGCTTTCGTCGTGTAGCATTGCTAGCTAGCAAATGCCAAGCTACTACTTGAATAGGATTCTAGCTTCGCTAGGAAATGCAAAGTTTGTAGTACTTGAAGTAGCTTTCGTTGTAGCATTTGCTTGCGGCTAGCAAACGCCAAGCTACTACTTGAATAGGATTCTAGCTTCGCTAGGAAATGCAAAGTTTGTGTTATTACTTGAAGTAGCTTTCCTGCTTGCCAGAAAAGCTAAACATTGTTTGGCATTTCTGAAAGCTTTGTTGCCAGGATAGCTAAACATTGGTACTTTTCTAGCAAAAGCATTTCCTAGCTTCGCTAGCAAATGCTTTGTTGCCAGGAAAGCTAAACATTGAATGGGCATTTCTGAAGCTTCTAGCAGCATGTTTGTAGTACTTGAAGTAGCTTTCCTGCTTGCCAGAAAAGCTAAACATTGTATGGGCATTTCTGGAAGCTTTGTTGCCAGGATAGCTAAACATTGGTACTTTTCTAGCAAGAGCATTTCCTAGCTTCGCTAGCAAATGCTTTCTAGAAAGGTATTTTTTATGACTCCCCCCTATGAACGAATATTCCTCGACAAACTCACCACCATCCATGGAACCCTCCTCTCCATGAAGAACAACCGTTCCCACTACCTCCTGTCGAAAGAAATCTACCACATCTACGCCACCTTCCTCGACCTCCTCCACGATCTAGCCGTCACACGCAAAGACGAGGAACTCAAAGGGTTCACGCTCAATCTTCCCAACGCGAATGACCTGATGATTGACGACATCTGGCAGCTCTTATCGCTCTGTTTTGTGACATGTGGACTCATCAAGTTTGCCCCCGCAACTTACTCATCGCTCCTGACCGTCTACAAGTTGTTGGGCCATCTTAAGGAGTGCCAAGTCTACACCACGGAGGACCTCCGCCCGATCGGAGCGCGTTTGGCAGAGATTCGCGACATTATCGGGAAGGAGCGGGATGAGGAGGAACACCACCGTCGCGAGGAAAAGCTCCTCTTGCACAGCAAATTGGCCCGGTGCGAGAAGCTCTACCGCGAATTGGTGGACAGCTTTGGCAAAATCCCCAAGGACTTGGAGCCGACTTATCACCGTCTTATTTCCGTGCGCAAGAGCATCATGAATTATTTCACAAAGGACGACGAGGTGCCGTACGAAAAAGGGGTCATTGAGGGCAAAATCAACCAGTTCAAGGCGGAATTGAAGGAAATCGAGCGTTTGCGTGAAAATGACGGAAAGTTCCACTCCCTGTTGGCCGATAGCGACTCGTTCCAGGCCTGTATCAACGGCTTGCTCGATGATTGTAATAACTTGATCAGTGACCTCGCCATAGAAAATGAGTACAGAAATGAGGATTCTCTCCCCTCGTTGAGCGAGGACGAGAAACAGTTTGAGGCCTTGTACACACAGCTCGTGGACTTGAAACGTATTCTCGAGAATCTCCTTGTGACACGTCGCTGGACTCTTCGTGAAACGGACTTGTACAACTACCAAAAGACCCTCAAAAGCATCGATGATGAGAGGGTAAGGCTCAATGGAAGTGAGACCCCGAAATCCAGAAGGTTCCATATTCTCGTATTGTACTTGTTGAGAAGGTGTTATGCGCTCATCTACAAGTTGCTTGAGTCGTCAGAGCCCGTTTCGGAGAGTTTGCAGCCGATCCATAACCAGTTACTCACTGTTCGGCGGTGTCTTCTTGAGATTAAGCGTATTGATGGCTTGAGCTCTTTGCGTGATTTGTATCCGTTCCAGCTCAAGTTGGCCCTGTTGGATAATTTGCGCCAGGATGGGAAGTTTATCATAAATGGCCAGATTCCAGAGGGGCAGGGCACCTTGAATGCGTTGTTGGCAGAGTGTTTTGATATCATCCATGAGTTGAAGATTGAGTTGGATGGGGACGAAAGGAGCGGGGTGGAGGAGATGATTGGGGTGGTGGACGCGGGGGTGGGGGTTGATGATGTGGAGATAAAGAGGAGGAGGTATGTGGGGTTTAATGAGGCGGATTATGATGGGCCGAGTGGGGGGGAGAGTGACTACGAAAATGACTACTATTAATGAAACAATTGAGCGAAGCGAAATTGTTTCATTGTAAGGCAATTTTAAACAATTGAGCGAAGCGAAATTGTTTCTACATCAAGAAGTACAATTTGTAAACAATTGAGCGAAGCGAAATTGTTTCTAGTATCAAGAAGTACAATTGACCAAACAATTGAGCGAAGCGAAATTGTTTTCAACTTGAAGGGGATAATTGACCAAACAATTGAGCAAAGCGAAATTGTTTCCTTCTCTAAGGTGGAATTGGTGAAACAATTGAGAAGTGAAATTGTTTGCTTTTTTTAAGGTACAATTGGTGAAATAATGAGCGAAGCGAAATTGTTTCCTTCTCTAAGGTGGAATTGGTGAAACAATTGTGAAGCGAAGTTGTTTCCTTCTTTAAAGTACAATTAGCAAATAATTGAGCGAAGCGAAATTGTTTCCCTCTTTAAGTCTAATTAGCAAACAATTGAGGAGCGAAGTTGTTCCCCTCTTTAAGGTACATTTGGTGAAATAATGAGCAAAGAGAAATTGTTTCTTTCTCTAAGGTGGAATTGGTGAAACAATTGAGAAGCGAGATTGTTTTACTCTACTTAATTAAAACATATGGGCAGAACTATTGAGAAGAAGTTTTTTTTTTTGTAATTTAGCTAAGAGGTCTGCAAAATATTGGAAAAATGAGCGAAGGAAATTGTTCTTTATGGCACAATTGAGCGAAACGAAATGTTCAAATTACTTAGGGCAATATTGAGCAATAATCGAGCGACCGAAGTTGTTTTCCATCATTGAAAACAAATGAGCATTTAATTGAGGAAGCGAAGTGGTTTAGTCGGTGTAATTGAACAAATGAGCAGAATTGAGGGAAGTGAAAACGTTCTACTTCAGCAATTGAGTACAACGAGCGAGCGGTTGTTCTTTATGGTACAAATGATCAATTGAGGGAAGATTGTTTCATCATTTTTAAAACAAAATGAACAATTCCGCTTATCGTTTGATTTCATTGAAAATAATTGAGCAATTCGCGACAGAAATTGTTTTAACCCGTTCAAACAATTGAATTGTTAATCTTCTTTAAAGATACAATTGACCAACAATTTCGTTCGCTTTGGTCTACTTGATACAAATGAATAAGTCAAGTGAAATTGGTTTACTTGATGGGTACATTGAGAAAATGCGAGTGTTTCGACTTGAAATTGTGGTAAAGTGAGGATTGAGCGAGGGAAATTTACTTGAGAGGTGCAATTGCATGAGGAATGCGAGTAACAGGATAAGGAGTGTATTGAGCAGAAACGATTGATGAAAATTGTTGAATAATAGAGCAAAGAGGGAAGCAAATTGTTTTGTTTTTGAGGAACGGAATCGTGTACTCAACTGAAAATGAACAGGAAGAAATTGTTATATGAGAAAACAATTGAGCGAAGCGAAATTGTTTTATTCTACGCTAAACAATTGATGTCTCATTAACCAATGAAGCACTATTGGGCCAACTTGTGTCTCTCTACTTGAAGAATTGAGCAAACAACTGAGAATACAGCGAAGCATAGTTCGATCTACTTAGAACAATTAATTGAACAAAATATTCCCCATCAATTGTCTTATCCACTCGGATGAATTTTGGAAATCAGCTGAATAATACACCTCCCCACTTGTTTTATCTTTCCTACTCAACAATCCAAAAATGAGCTTGCGAATGTTTATTCGACTTGAGAATCAATGTACTCGATGCAACTGTTTCTCTTCAAACAACTTCCCCAACTGAATACCCAATAATGCGAGCACCCTACTCCCCACCCACATTGTGAATTAGCCCTTTGATCAACTAGCGAAGTATCCCCGAGCTAACCTGAGATCTGCAACAAGAGCTTGAATTATTCTAATCATCGAAGACGTAATTGTATATTCAGGGAATGTATACCTGAAAATGAATTGATTGCAATGATGAAGGAGCTGCTGTACCCAATTTTCCATGTCGAGAGATTTTTTGTTTCACTGTTAAAAGTGAGTGAAATGTCCCTGAATATTGGTGAAACAGAAACGATTAGAGTTAGCTTATTGCATCATAGATGTTTTTGCAGGATCATTTTGCTGGCAGTTTGTATGCTAATTCCTCGATATTGTTGCTCTCCACCAACTTACAATTTCGCCCCAATGCTTATTCATAACCAATTCTTTCCTACCCATCTTGTCCCACTCATATCTTTTGAGTTCCAACGAATCCCACAATTGCGATCTTTTCTGAGGCTACACCTAGTACTGAATGCTACACCATCTGGTATTTGTCCCATTATAATGTTTGCTCTCTGAATCAGAGATTCAAGAAGGTGATGTTTGACTAATGCTTGTCAAAAGAAACTCCCAGACCCTAATAATTCGTACACTTTGGAGACGTATTGCGTCGTTACTCGATACTCGATTGTTATATTCTACTTCACGAAGTGAGCAATCGAAGTGAGTGATTTAAACTGAGCAATTCACTTTCTAAGATTAAACAATCGAGGACTGAGATTAACTGAGTGAAATGTCCAAGATTAAAACAGAGCAATCTAACTGATTACTTGAGTCTTGATGCTATTGGTGAAATTATGATGATGAGACCCCTGACCTACCAATAAATAGGTAATTGCAGGCCTGCTTCGATCTCCTACAATGAAGCCTGTGAAAACGTCATCATATCGTGATCTCTGTTCTGCTGTTCAGTTGTGATAACGTACAGGAAGGCTCAATTGCAATATGAAGTCAATTCAAGGTTTTTAGATGACGATATTGAGGTTTCCCTATCGGAGAAGGCAATGAATGAAGTGATGAAGATAAACGATGACTGATGCAGAATATGAAACAATCTGACCGAAAATAAAGTGTATATACTGGACATTGTAGGGATATGGCGTAGTTGAGAAGGAAATTAATAGAAAATTTGGCTTGGATATTATCAGATTAAGAGTCAGAAAAACCCTATATGCAGTACTCCATACTACAAAGACAACAGCAGTAGCGTATAAAAGTTATATCTGGACATACCCTAGAATACTTTAAAGAAGCATGACAATAAATGATATTGCTAATATATGCATTTACAGCTATCATTATTGCTAATATATGCATTTACAGCTATCATTATTGATAGTATATGCACTTTTACAGCTATCATTGCTAATTGTGACATTATTGATGCTAACTCTGGTATTACTGGATTGGGTGAGCAGATTTGAGAAAGTTCACGGGAGAATACCTTGGAAGATCGAGTATCGGGTTTTTCTTTAGCGATCCTTCATGCCTTTTATCAAATTTTTGAAAGCGTATATTTTAGTCGATCGTCTTGTCCTCTGTCTGTGCTCGGTATTGGGGCCATACCACACCAATACCAGCAATGGCCTGCCTGACCTAAATGAGGAATATCGCCAATTTGCCGATCAACCAGCGACACATTAGCAGTGTTTGAACTATATTCACCCCTCTTCTTCTTTGGAGTAGTCGTGTTGAAATTCAAGCGATTCAAGCGTATCAAGCTATGAACGCAATAGGTATATGATACATTAATGGTCAGTACCTGTTAGTATCTCCAAATAGTATTACCAATACCATATCTCCTCACGTTAAGTCACGCAAAATCAACTCTTTTATTTCTGCATTGCTCTTGGAGCCAACCACATTGAACCACATTCTCACCGGCATTAACCAAATTCTTCGAGCCATTATTCTGGTATTTTCTGAGACAGCACTCATTTTGAAAATAGATCACAGTTGGACCTCTTAATCTCTTGGTTTCCCTGCATATTATAAGAACACGCATCAGTGTAGGAACAGGAATCTTTACCATATACACAGTGTATTTGTATGAATGAATTTTGGTGGTGCAACTTGCTAATTTATTATTCACTACTTCTTCACTATTTCTTCACTATTTCTTCACTATTATTCACTATTATTCACTATTTATTCACAGTATTTTTTTTATCACTGATTTACTTAATTTTACTCCTCACTCAGTCACTCGCTACGCTCGTTCCTTCGTTCGACCCAATTCTTTAGCGAATTCACAAAACATTTAACAGTATGAAATAGATAAAAGAATACAAAGTATGATAGCGTATTAGAACAGCAAGAGGGTTCTATAATGAAGTGTAAAGCAAACAGTCCAGTCTCTTTAGCAGGTGCTCGCCAGCCAACAGTCACACGATTCCTGTAATTAATCGACTCAGGCTGTTGTAGCAATTCTTATATTCCAACAGAATTGGTCCTTTTGGTCCTTTTTATTACAGTTATTGGTCCTTTAAAAAATACAGTTATTGGTCCTTTTAATTTACAGGTTTTTATTTACAGCACCCTTTTGTAGGCGGTCACGTCATTCTAGATAGAATCTCCCTCAGGATTGGCGACTATTAAGTAGGGTATATTCCTGAGAAAGAGAAGTTACGTACTAAAGTGGATGAATCCTGAATTACAGTTAAAGGAATTCGTTGCCACAGATCCTTGCTTTGATGGAACAGTGAGCGGGCTAACTGTTCAAATCTGTTGTATAATAGCTATTCGATTTTCCTTTGTATTACAGAAAACAGTGGCAAGCGAAATGTTCATAAAGAACTTGAGTTATTCAAAAGTGAGTAAGCGAGCTGCTCTCCCAGATCCTTAGTAATTTTTAATTATCGAACAGTTCGCTTTGCGAACTGTTCTTACAGATCCCTTGTAATTTTCAATAATCGAACAGTTCGCAAAGCGAAATGTCAAATGTTAAGTTATCCAATTTTTTTAATCAGATAACTGTGAGTAAGCGAACAGTTCTCACAGATCCTTAGTAATTTTCAATAATCGAACAGTTCGCAAAGGGAACTGTTCACAAACCGTTTTGTTTGAGCCATTCGAACAGTTGGCAAAGCGCTGTTTTCACATTCATTGGTAATTTTCAACAGTTCGCTTTGCGAACCGTTCACAAATCGTTTTGTATACAGCCATTCGAACAGTTCGCAAAGCGCTGTTTTCACAACTCATTGGTAATTCTCAATTAATCGAACAGTTCGCGAAGCGAACTGTTCACAAATCGTTTTGTTTTACAGCCATTCGAACAGTTCGCTTCGCGAACTGTTCTCACAATTCATTTGTAATTTACAGCTTCGAACAGCTCGCTTCGCTCACTGTTCGAGCACTGTTCTCTTTTTATTTTTGTGCACATGAAACTCCTCCTCCTCCTATTCACCCTAACCCTTGCTAGAACCCTCCTCGACCCCTCCAATAGTCCACAACCCCCTCTCGAAACCCTCCCCAATGATGCCATTATGGTGGACGAGTTTCCCGAAAACCTGAAGTACGACGTGGAGTTTGAG
Organism: Kodamaea anthophila; assembly: GCA_015708815.1. Taxonomy (NCBI): domain Eukaryota; kingdom Fungi; phylum Ascomycota; class Pichiomycetes; order Serinales; family Debaryomycetaceae; genus Kodamaea; species Kodamaea anthophila. Next base: position 45,825 of record JACFYR010000045.1, read on the forward strand.
CTCCCCGAAGGCCTCTTTTCGCTTCCCGAGGACCTTTTGGAGCCGGAAACCAACATCACCATCACGGGCATTCTCAAGAAGCGCCCCAGTAGAAAGGGCCTATTTCTTGGCATCGATCTAGGGATCTTTGCCGACTCCAAGAAGAAGTGGAAGGAGCGCGCTAAATACGACGAGTGCATGAATGGCTACTGCTACCCCAAATCTAAGGCAAAAAAAGCCGCCCGCCGGAAGGTGGGTTTGGTGGGGTCTGTTTTTCGAAAGATTAAGGATATAGTGTAGAATAAATGAGTATAGATGAGTTAGTAGAACATCAACGCTCAGAGAAATGAAATGGGTGCAAAAAAAAATTGGGTCTTGTTCCGTATCAAAGCAACAAAATAGCTTAACATCTCGAGATATGAGAAGAATAATTCTCAAGATGAGCAAGAGCTAGTGAAATGATAATGTGTACACATGCCCAATTATCCAGCATCGAAACAATTTCGAGTAAGCTAGATAGTGTGGAAGAAAAAGACCCATTCCGCAATAGCAAGGTTAATTATAGTTTTGTCACTGTTTGTGCCTGCTAATTTTGTCTGCGATAGGCATTCAGCTGAAGATATAGAATATCCGATAATACTCCCTGCCTCTTTGACGCCTTAGATTAAAACCTGCTGGGCTAGACCATTGCTTTCTGTTGTTTTGGGTAGAATCTGAGAATCCAGAGAATTGAAGACTCAGTTTAGCTGGTGTCTATGAAACGGACAATACTGTATACAAAATGGCTGCAAATGACTATTTGGAAAAATGCAAAAAATGCAAAAAAAGTACAAAAATTACAAAATACGGCTCAATTAACTTCGACCATGACTCATCTGGCCAACTGCCAGGTCTCTAATCCTCTCCTGTCCCTATTAATTACACCAAAATACATCTCATTACTGAAAGTCATTTTGTGGGCATTTATAATTGACTACTGATACTGATATCTATTTACTGTTTCATAGAAATGGGAATGTATATAGGCAGTACCAACCAGTGCGCTACAGATAATCAGAAATGTATGAAAAAATCGTACCAGGAGTGATAGAAACCAGTGGTGTGATTTTTTGCTAGCGAGCGTGAATAAGGGAGAATAAATGACAATATAAATAAGAATATTGCTATAGCCTCATATATTAATATATAATATACCCATCAATACAAATCCTTATATAGCTGTACTTAGATAATTAAAGATAAAATACCTTGAAAATATACCTACAGCTAATATAGTACTTCATACAGTCGCGAACCACTGATTTTTTGTTAGCGAGCGTGAATATAATGAAGGGATTTAAAAATCACAGAGGCGAGGACTGTGTACTATTAAAAAGCAGAATAATAACCATAACGAGTAAATTAAATACCTGTTGTCAACTAAAAAGACAGTTGTGATTGTCGCTACTTTGCTACACTTGAATAAAAATCAACTCATCCAGCTATATGCAGGACCATTCCCAATACTAATTCTAATGCTTGGACGACTGAGCAAGAAGTAGTGAACAGATTATCAATGCTAAATTACACGAGCTATTAATGCTAGATTACGAGTAGACTATCAATACTACATTATCATACACTAGAGTAGATTACCACTTTGGATTATCTTCATTTAGTCTATAACTTCCTCGGATGACTCCTTGAATTATCCTCCCTCAGGTCAATATTCGCCTACTATAGTGCCAAAATATAACTAGTGCCATAGATTACAGACAGGTAACAGCCCCATCACTATTGGTAGTAACTTCCTGAGGATCGCAAATACTTATTGCCTATTTTTCCACCCAGTACTTGAACTGCTCACTTCGCAGCCACCATTACCTGGCTTTTTTGGCGAGCTGCTCATAGCGAGAACAAGAAAGTAGGCAGGGTTTTCGACCTTGAGCCAATATCCCAGTCAAACGAATAAAATGGATAGTTATGATCCCGATTACACTCTTTTAGCAACACCACCAAAAATAGGGGCAAAGCCTGTTGGCCTGCTTAATACCACAAATCTAAATATATGCCTTCTCCATACTACTACTCTTACGCACTTTTCTTCATACTGTGTGACACTCTTTACAGCACTTCGTGAGCTCTTCACACTTGTGAGTTTTCTTGATTAGGAAACGAGCATTCCCCTCGCTTCGCTCGTGGAATGCTCTTTCTTCATAATCATGAACGTTTCAGTCTACAAAAATTCACTCACTTCGCTCGTGTACTTTGGCGAGTTCATTCACACACACGTAATGCTTTCTATCTTCTCATTATTCTTCTCATTCTAGTGATCTATTCGTATGTCTAGCCTAATCGTCAAGTCCTTAAAAATTTCCAATAGGTTCTCCCACTAGGTTTAGGGTTTAAGCTATTTTTACCAGGATTCCCTCTAGATACTAGTACCGGTACTATTGGGCGTTAGTGTTTTCAGGATTTTTTATCTCGCTAGGCAGAATTTTTAGTGTCACCTCGCTAGCTCATCAAATGATGGAGGTAGACTCTTCTTGCTACACTCTATCCAATTTAAAAGGAATATTCTAATTTTCTCGCTATGCCCATCATCGCTACGCTCATCAGTGAGAAGGTATTTTAGCTCCGCTGCTTACCAAGGTAAGTATTTTAATGTTCTCATTATCTCGGTTCCGATGTTAGAAGGCAATGTACTCGCTAGCTCAGTGTGGAAGGTTTAGTTCTCGCTAGCTCAGTGTGGAAGGTATTTTAGTTCTCGCTGCTCATCAGTGTAGAAAGTATTTTGTTCTCGCTAGCACGGTTCGATTTAAAGGAATATTTTAGGCTTCCTCGCTAGCTCGGTCCAATTGAGAAGGATTTTAGTCTTCACCTACACCGTACAATGAAGAAAGAATGCTTCTTCTTTACCTACACTCGTTCATCCGATATAGGCCGTTTTTCAGTCTTCACCTAGCTGTTTATCAATAAAAAGTTTTTTTACTTCTCGCCACACTCGGTCAATGTAGAAAATTTTTAGTGTACCTCGCTACGCTCGTCAAAGAAACATTCTATTCTCACTAAGCTCATCCAATGTAGAAAATATGTCTTCTCGGTACAATGAAGGCAGAATATTTTTACCTGCTCGGTTCATCCAACAGAATGATTTAGTCTTCAACAACACTTGTTCATCCAATATAGGCCGTTTTTAAGTCATCACCTCGTCCTCAGTACACCGATATATAAGTTGTTTTAGTCACCTCCTAGCTCACCCAATGATGAAGGTATTTAGTCTTCTCGCTCGGTCCAATGCGGGCAGGTCAGTCTTCACCTCGTTCCTCGGTTCATCGAACAGAAGCTGTTTTCTTTTAGTCTACACCTGCTCGGTTCATCAATGTAAGTTATTCTAGTAGCTCGCTACATTCGATCGAATTTAGAAGGAATACTCTAGTTTGCTCGCTATCGTGGCAGAATTTTAGCGCACCGCTTCTCTCTGTACAATAAAGGCAGAATATTTTAGTCTTCACCTCATTCACGGTTCATCCAATATAAGATATTTTATAATCATTGCTAGCACGGTCCAATGTGGATTGGGTAGGTCAGTCTTCACCTCGCTAGCTCGGTTCATCCAATATAAACTGTTTCTATTTTAGTGTTCACCTAGCCCGGCCCAATGTAGGCAAAAGGTTAGTTTTCACCTTGTTCCTCGGCTCATCCAATGTAAGTTATCTTTAATTCCTTGCTACGCTCGGTTAATCCACTATAAGCTGTTTTTATTTAGTCTTCACCTAGCTCTGTTCAGTCTAAGTTTTTTTATTTCCTCGCTACGGTCGGTCGAATTTAGAATGATATTCTAATTTTCTACACTCATCAATGTGGGGAGGATTTTAGTGTCACCTCGCTAGCCCGGTACAATATAGGGCAATTTTTTAAAGTTCACCTAGCCCGGTCCAATGTAGGCTGAATAGGTTTGTCTTCACCTCGCTCCTCGGTTCATCCAACATATGTTTTCTTTTAGTCTACACCTGCTCGGTTCATCAATGTAAGTTATCTTAGTATCATCGGTGGCTTCACCAATGAGAAGGTATTTTAGTCTTCACCTGGCTCGCATCATCCAATGTAAGTTATTCTAGTATCTCGCTACATTCGATCGAATTTAGAAGGAATAATCTAGTTTGCTCGCTATCGTGGCAGAATTTTAGTGCCGCTACGATCTGTACAATAAAGGCAGAAAATTTAGTCTTCACCTCATTCACGGTTCATCCAATATGATATTTTATAATCATTGCTAGCACCGTCCAATGTGGGTTGGGTAGGTTGGTCTTCACCTCGTTCCTCGGTACATCCAATATAAACTGTTTCTATTTTAGTCTTCACCCGGCCCAATGTAGGCAAAAGGTTAGTTTTCACCTTGTTCCACGGTTCATCCAATGTAAGTGATCTTTAATTCCTTGCTACGCTCGGTTAATCCACTATAAGCTGTTTTTATTTAGTCTTCACCTAGCTCTGTTCATCAACGTCTAGGCATTTTTATTTCCTCGCTAGCTCGGTGAATTTAGAAGGATATTCTAATTTTCTACGCTCATCAATGTGGGGAGGATTTTAGTGTCACCTAGCTAGCCCGATATAGGGGAATTTTTTAAAGTTCCCCTAGCCCGGTCCAATGTAGGCTGGACAGGTTGGTCTTCACCTCGCTCCTCGGTTCATCCACACAAGCTGTTTTAGTTTAGTCAACACCTAGCCGGTTCAGTCTAAGTTTTTTTATTTCCTTTAAACTCAATCTAATTTAGAGGATATTCTAATTTCTCGCTATTAGAATAGAATTTTAGTGTCACCTCGCTAACCCGGTACAATATAGGGCAATTTTTAGTCTTCACCTAGCTTGGGCCAGTGTTGGCAGAACAGGTTGGTCTTCACCTCGTTCCTCGGATCATCCAGTATGAACTGTTTTAGTTTAGTCTTCACCTCGTTCCTCGGTTCATCGAACATAGGATGGGTTTTTCTTAGTCTACACCTAGCTCGGTTCAGTATAAGTTTTTTTATTTCCTCGCTACACTCAGTCTAATTTAAAAGGAATATTCTAATTTTCTCGCTATGTTGGCACAATTAGTGTCAATTCGCTAACTCGGTTCTAATATAGACAGAATTTTTTGGCTTCCTCGCTAGCTCGGTCCAATGTTGGCAAAACAGGTTGGTCTTCACCTAGCTCGGTTCATCCAGTATGAACTGTTTTAGTTTAGTCTTCACCTCGTTCCGGTTCATCCAACATAGAATGTTTTTCGCAAGTCTTCACCCTCGCTACGCTCGGGTTCATCCAGTATGAACTGTTTTAGTTTAGTCTTCACCTCGTTCCTCGGTTCATCCAATATGAGCTGTTTTAGTTTAGTCTTCACCTCGCTACGCTCGGTTCATCCAAATAGTCTGGCTAATCTAGTCTCTCATACTCCCCATCCTCATTATACAAAAAAAACTGAACAAAAATCGTAAAATCCAACGCGAGCGTCCCCAACGACCCCGCCAACCACGACAGGTTCACCCACAAGTAGTACCAGCTCATGTCGATTGCCAAAATCGAAATCACATACGTCAAATTCCCCAAACACGCAAACAAGAAAAACATGAAGGATATGCCCTCGCAGCTCTTGCGCTTGTAGTTGAGCAAGATCTGCGGGACTCGCGAGCCCAAGTACAAGACCGCACAGAGCCAGCCGAAAAACTGCGCCAACGGGTCGTAAACCAACTCGTCGGGCTTCTCCGGATGCTTGTGCTTGTGCCGCGAGTCACGCACGTACGAAATGTACCAGCCGCCTAGCCCCGCCGCAATCACAAGCGCCACCATGAGGGTCTTGACCAAGGTCGACTGCAAGGCGGAAAGAGACGACTTGGGCGCGTCGCCAAGCTCGTCGTCCGACACGTCATAGTCGTTGTCACGTGACAAGACCGTTTCCAAGACGTCCTCGTTCATGGGGTTGGCCGGCGATAAGTGCACGTAGTCGGCATTCTCGCCGTTGCCGTACGCCAAGCACTGCCACAATAAAACCACGTCGGCCAACGTGTAATATATCGCAAGTATAATCATCGTAGGCAAGACGCCCTGCAAAATCGACCCCAACACGTTGAAGACATCGCCCGCAAGCCAGAGAATGATGAATGTGAGCGAGAGCCCTTCGGACGACTTTCGACGGAAGTTTTCGTAGATCTGCGGCGCAAAAACAATGATCCAGCATGCAAGGGATATTGATCCTGTTATCCCGCTCACCGCCTGGGCGTCGATGATTATGGGTGGTGGAGGTGCCATGAGAAAAAAAGAATATCAGTGAGCGACTCAATATCAGTGAGCGAAGCGAACTGATATTACTGATATTTGATAGACTAATCAGTGAGCGAAGCGAACTGATATTACTGATATTTGATAGACTCAATATCAGTGAGCGAAGCGAACTGATATTACTGATATTTGATAGACTATTCAATCAGTGAGCGAAGCGAACTGTTTGACTCTGTTTTTGATAGACTATCCAATATCAGTTCGCTTCGCTCACTGATATTACTGATATTTATAGACTATCCAATATCAGTTCGCTTCGCTCACTGATATTACTGATATTTATAGACTATTCTTGAGCAAGAGGAGCAGCGAATAGAATACAAAGAGTAGAGATAGAAAGAGTAGAGAGTAGAATAGAGTAGAGAATGTGGATAGAGAAGAAGAAAAGGTTACTAGAGAGCTTCTTATGAATACTTGTCTGATGTTGATATTGCGATAGCAACTGATGTGAGGCATCAATAGCTCGCAGAAAAAAGATGCGTTGGCGATGCGGGGTGAATTACAAAAAGGAATAAAATTTCAGTGCAAAATTTGACAGAAAACACCTCAAAGAACACACTGAAATATTGATATCCAATAGTATTTTAGGTCGCTGCCCTGCTCGTTATTTTGCACTCTATTATAGGCGAAATGCTTCTCTGTTCTACTCTCTGTTCATACAACTTCTTAAGGAGTTGCACTTCCGTCTGTACCCATACAACTTCTTAAGGAGTTGCACTTCCGTCTGTACCCATTCTTCTTCCCAAAGAAGGCCCAACTGGCTTTCGAGCATGGTGAGAAGTATTCAAGCAAGTATCAGAGTAAAGAAGATATCGAAAAAATATTAGAGATTCTCAACACTATTGTATATAAGCATACTAGTGGAAGGTAGTCCACTGTAAGGATACTACCACTACATGTAGCCTATTGCACGTAAGAAATGTTGTTGGAGTTAGAATCCTGTCCAAACCCGGATTCATACCCCTTATAGTAAGGTTCTGACCAAGATCCACAGAGATGGAGGTTTGATGACCTACATCCTTGCTGCAGGGATCCCGACGATGCCTCCCTCTCCGCTCGCTGTGTATGGGAACTGTTTGCTTAATACGTACCTATTCCTTAATCAGTTAGTCATATCCCAACTCAGTGGAATCCCCAACATCTAGATGAATTTATATAAAAGCATACTACTCTAAAAGATTACCTGAGTTCGCTCAACATGAGGATTCAACTATTAGATACTCGCATTCTTTGACTTAAAGAGCCGGAGCTGCTTTAGTGACTATCTATTTCAACAAGTGCTTTATCGACTACTCAATGACTCTTAGACCGTGTACTCAAAACCTATGAATGGTGGGGAACAAACCTATTTCACTCTAGAATTGCCTGACTAGAAAGCTCACAGGTCATTTTGTTTGGGTGCTCAGTGTAGATTGGTATGAGTTTTAGAAGCCCTACTAATTATGACGAGCTGTTGCCAATATATTAGCGATACTTACTGTGAGCCTAGGTTACATTAGTACACTTGGTATGTGGTAATAATATAGAATACTCAAGCAGTTCTGTTTACAGGAAATTGATGAATACAAACAGTTCGCTCACTCTCAGGTATTCCTCGTTGTTATTGAACACTGAGCGGGCAAGTTTCTCAGAAATTCTCTAGTTAACACTGAGTGAGGAAGTTCTCAGATATTCCCTGTTATTGAACACTGAGAAAGGAGTTTTCTCAGATATTCTCTAGTTAACACTGAGTGAAGGAAGTTCTCAGATATTCCCTGTTATCAAACACTTTGCTGCTCAGGCTCTGATAGAAATCTCTCTCTCAAAATTGCACCAGTAACTAATTTACTCTATATTGATTCACTCTCTGTGGAATACTACCCTACTCCATGTAAGCTGTTACTGCACAAAGAAATATTCTGAAGCTTGAGGAGACCCACTAATAAATGGCCGGCATCTATTACCTCGTCGAGCTTATTCGTTGTCGCTTCCGCACTGCCCGGAGCTGTTTCTTAAATATGTACCTATGTACTCGATAAAGTAAGTCAGTTACTAAATCCCAACTCGAGTGGAAGCACACTAGGGATGGTATTCTCTCGCTCTCTGAGTAGTGAAAGTCCATCTGCTGAGGGGCCCAAAAGTTCGCACTTTTGTTCAAATATTGGTAAAGTGTAGCCCCACTCTAGATGGTACGAGCGTGAGCGAGGTGAACGAATGATTTAAATGAATCCGTTAATGAGCAGGAGCGAAGCGAACTGCGAATGATTAAATGAATCCTTTAATGAGCAGGAGCGAAGCAAACTGCGAATGATTAAATGAATCCTTTAATGAGCAGGAGCGAAGCAAACTGCGAATGATTAAATGAATCCTTTAATGAGCAGGAGCGAAGCAAACTGCGAATGATTAAATGAATCCTTTAATGAGCAGAAGCGAAGCGAACTGCGAATGAATAAATGAATCCTTTAATGAGCAGGAGCGAAGCAAACTGCGAATGATTAAATGAATCCTTTAATGAGCAGGAGCGAAGCGAACTGCGAATGAATAAATGAATCCCAGTGTACACTTGATGAGTTCTTAATGAACTTAAATGAACTCTGAACTTAATGAGGTTAATGAACTTTAAATGAACTCTGAACTCTTAATGAACGACTGTCCAGAATTACCTAATTTGGAAAAATAAATGCAACCTAATGGCTGCAAAATGCCAACCAATTTTTTTTTTGAAACTGACCAAGCGAACAGAGTGATGAATGAGAATGGGGTGTAATGTCACATTCCTAAAGAGTAGGTGGCAACATGACCATCGAAGAGAGGAGAAAGAGCTCTAATAATTCCCATGGATGGTAGAAGATACGAATTCATACTAATACTGTGTATTGTTACTATTTCCAACTAGTGAGGTCCTACAAGTTCAACAGCACTGGCAAGTGATTGTCATTCACAGGAATGAGCGAAGTGAATTTGAGTAATCTCCATTATAGATCTCGCTTACTCAGTTCAATAGTTCAAGGATAACGCTTGCTCGGTTCAATAATTGGTGACGAAAAATCGCTTGCTCAGTGTTCAATTTAAGGTAACGAACACATCGCTTCGCGAGGTGTTCTAAAATCCATCAAGTTAACGAACACCTCGCTTCGCGAGGTGTTCTCATATCCATTATTTAACGAACACCTCGCTTCGCAAGGTGTTCTCATATCCATTATTTAACGAACACCTCGCTTCGCAAGGTGTTCTAATATTCATCAAGTTAACGAACACCTCGCTTCGCAAGGTGTTCTAAAATCAGTTAACGAACACCTCGCTTCGCGAGGTGTTCTAATTGTACCACCTCATCCGCCAACCCCATCAAATCCTCATCATGGGTAATCAAAATCAACGTGAGCGATCCCCTCAACCCCCCCACCAACTCATACATCAACCTCCTATTCTCTGGGTCGAGATTCGCCGTCACCTCGTCCAAAATAAGAATCCGGGGCTGCCTAAGCAACGCCCGTGCCACGGCCAACCGCTGCAACTGCCCCCCCGAAAGAAGCGACGTGGTTCCGTTCCCAATCACCGTATCCAATTTATCGGGAAGACCCTCCACCCAGTCGTACATATTCACCAGGCGAAGGAGAGAGAGTATAGCACCGTCGTCGGCAAAATCAAGCCCATACACCAAATTCTCCCGTATGGTTCCGTCAAAGAAATGGGGGAACTGGGGAACTAGCGAGATGTGGTTCCGGAGAGCACGCACGTCCCACTGGTTTAAATCTAGGCCTTCCACAAATACCCGGCCGTGGGGAACTTCGTAGAAACGGAGGAGAATAGAGGCAAGCGTGGACTTTCCGCACCCGGGGGGGCCTAAAAAGGCGGTGGTAATGTTGGGAGTGACGGAAAAGGTGAGGTTTTTAAATAATGGGGGGCCGTATGAAAAAAAGAGGTGGTGGAAGATAATAACACCGTGATTGTCACTACAGTGAGCGGAGCGAACTGTAGGACTATTTTCACTACACTGAGCGTAGCGAAGTGTAGTGTTGAGTTTAGGACCATTTTCACACGCTTGGCTCAGTGTAGTGTTGAATTGACTGTTTTCACGTGTGGTACTGAATTTAGGATTTATATCCTTCTCTTCGCTCGTACTAAATGTAGGACTTTCACACTTCGCTTCGCTCAGTGTGATAAATTTAGAACTTTTTTCACTGCCTTCGCTCAGTGTGATAAATTTAGAACTTTTTTCACTACACTTCGCTTCGCTCAGTGTAGTTTCTGTCCCCAGATCCTCTCTCTCCAACAACCCAATCATTAAACTCCCCCCCCTCCTCCCTCTTGCAATCTCCGGCAACTGATTCACCAAACCCCCAGCACTTGCAATAGTAAACGTCAACAAGGTAATCACCTGCATTAGAGCAGCCTGGGAATACTCCCCACTCCCCACCAACGTCATTCCATAGTACAATATCGTTCCCGTGGCCACAGCCGTGGTTACGTCCGAGCACGCCACGCCCAAAGCAGTGAAGAAGGCCCTCTTTTTTCCCTCCCTCATCACAGGCCCTATTTTCTCCTCCAATAGACCCTCGAAAAAGACTGTAGCATTCCAGGCCTGCATGGATTTCGCACTCGTAACCACAGCGTTCGTATGCGACTCCACATTGCTCACCTCGTCCTTGTACCGCTTTTCAGACCGCAGAAGCAAGCTACTGTAAGCCGCCGTAAGCAAACCCACTAGAGGAACAAACGAAATGCCCACTAGCGCGAGTTTCCACCCAGAAACAATTGCCCACACCATGCCCACTAGCGTCATGGCCACGAGATTGAGCATGGTCAGGAGGAATTGCGACACAATGTTGCGCAAATCGCGCGTATCGTTCATCACCAACGTGGTGAGCTCAGAAGCGCTATTGCCCTGCCGCAGGAAAAAGGCCATGTCCTGCTTATTGCACTTATCAAGGGCTTTCAAGCGCATAGAGACGATCCAGCCCTCGGCAACGTAGTTGAGGAGAAAGAGCGACACAAACAGTGTCCCTCCTATGGCAACAGAGACCCCAAAAACAGCCAAAAGGTTGGACACCATAGCGTGGTGGGAAAAGGTGCCTGTAGATGCTGAGAGGAGTGTCGAGAGGAGCCGCGAGAAGAAGTACGAGAAGACGGGGTTGGAAACCCCGTGGAGGATGGAGAAGATGAGGCCAAAAAGAAGGAGGGGCGGTGAGGGGAGGTAGGAAAGGGTGGAGTAGAGGATGGAAAAGATTCCGGGGGGTTGGGGGGGGAGGTCGGATGAGATCACATGCGCCAGCATGTGATCGTCCATTTCACTCAGCACATTGCTCAGTGACAGCTCCACCGAAAACCTCAGTACACTTCCAAATTTTTGGTCACCCTTATGGAAATTGGGCAGCCTTGGCTCAATCGGGTAATCTGGCTGCAAAATCTCGGATTCCGAGGATGAATTTTTTTTTTTTCGCCCAATATACACAAGGTTATCATTTTCCTTCCACCCCCCATCATGAGAAACCACCACCGTCACCTTGTCTTTTCTCCACGCCCTCAAATTCTCCATAATCCTTTCCCGCTTCTCTTTACTCAACGCACTCATTGCCTCATCCAACACCAACACCTCTGTGTCCCTCATTCTGGCCCTTGCCAAAGCCACACACTGCCTCTCTCCCCCCGAGAGGCCGCCCACTTTATCCAAAGGAAGATCCAATAATGCAAACCTCATTGCCTCCTCTAGCAGAACGTGCCCCTTTTCCCTCAAGGTTATGTTTTCCTCTAGAGAGACGTCAAAGATGCTTGGAGTTTGGGGGACGTAGGTGACGTTTTCCCTGAGCCACCGCGTGGAAATCATCCGCAATTCCACCCCGTCAACAGTGATATCGCCCCTGTACCCCGTGTAGAACTTGCAGAGCAAATCGGCCACCGTAGACTTGCCTGAGCCCGATGGCCCTATGATAAAATTGAACCCTGGCCTCAAGCGAAAGCTCACGTTGGAGAGAACATCGCCGTGTCTTTGGGGGTACTTGAAGGAGACATTGGAGAATACAATGTAGCCAGAAATGGCGGGAGGACAATACAAAGAGGACTCTTCTTCCTCGTCAAGTACCTCGCTAACTGTTCCCAGCGCAGCGTGGGCCTTGTTTAAAACAGCCAAAATGCCCGTCACATTGCCCATTTCAGACCCCAACATCAAGCACGAGCTGAAACACGTGAACACCTGCCCAATGCCCAACTTGCCCTGCTGCACCATATACGTCCCAAACCCAAAGCCTTGGACAAACATCATGCACACGAGAAACTTCAAGCAGGCCGAGTTGCCCGCCACAGCGGCAGAGAGGCGGTAGTACGCTTTGGCCGATAGGTTCACGTAATGCCGGAAACGGGCGTGCTCAATCTCCTGGCCGTTGAGAGCCCTGACGGTGGGTGCATGGGATATAGCCGTGCTCATGACGTCACTGGCACGGCTGCTCATTTCGTTTTCGGCATGAGCCGCACGGTACGTGAGCCGGCCAAATACAAAGCCTAGGACGGCCAACACCGGGGCTGACGCCATGAGAACAAGCGTTAGCGACCACGAGTGGTAGAATGACGTCACTAGCAACGCCACAACAGAGCATACCGACTGCACAAGGATCCCTAGCTCCTCAGAGACTCCCGCCCGCATTTCCTCCACGCACCGGTTCACCTGGGTGATACGGCCCCGCAATCCGCTCTGCGACTCGTACCATTCCATTTCCCTGCCCAAGAGGGCGCGGTAAACCCTTTTTCTCGCGCGTTTCTGGGTTTTTTCCCCGTAAATCATCCACGAAAAGATCCCACCGAGACTGCACATCAGTTTGGCGAGCCCCACAAGCATTATGAGCCCACATTTCGTCCGCATCGCACCAATGAACTCGCCGTAGCCGTACCGGCCCATGAGAAAGGCCGAAAGCTGGTTGAAAATGTCCCCAAACAAGACGGTCTGGATGGGCGATCCAGCAGACGAGATTCCCATGAGAATGGTGCTTAAAATGGTCAACGGCCAGTCTCTGGGCGTGTGGAACATGAAGAGATTGCGGCGGGGCTCAGCAGGGTCGCTGAAGGGGTTGGATTCCAGCATGTAGAGGGGGGACTATGGACTATGGGACTATATAGGGACTATATAGGGGACTGATAGGGGACTGGTTTCGTGGGAGGAAAGTTGCCTATTTGGGACACACAAATATATTTGAGCAGTGCGAAGCACTGCGAACTAGCCAATAGGGAGATATATTGAGCAGTGCGAAGCACTGCGAACTAGCAATTGATAAAGATATATTGAGCAGTGCGAAGCACTGCGAATTAGCTAATAGAGACATATATTGAGCAGTGCGAGCACTGCAATTAGCTTACAGAGAGATATTTTGAGCAGTCGAAGCACTGCGAACTAGCTAATAGAGATATATATTGAGCAATCGACTGCGATTGCTAATTGATAAAGATAATTGAGCAGTCGAAGTACTGCGATTAGCTAATAGATACATTAAGAGTAGAGCGAGGGGCTGAATTAGCTAATAGAGACATTATGAGGAGAGCGAGCGACTGCGATTAGCTGATTTATCGATATTATGAGAGAGAAGAGAATGCGAATTAATATAGGGACATTATGAGAGAGCGAAGCGACTGCGATTAGCTAATAGAGACACTATTAGCCTACCGAATCTCGAATTAGCTGGTTAATATATTGCCGTGTAACGCAATTGCACGTAATTATCCGAGCCACTCGCTGACCCAATTAACTGATTTGTAGAGACACCAGTGGGCGAATTGCTAATGCTAGAGAACTAGCAAGTACCCGATATGAGCAGTGGGATTGCCGATACGTTTGGAGTAGAAGCACAGTGATCCTAGTTAAGAATCTGGCTCCTCATGAGAATTGTATCCAAGTTTCATGATTAAATTGCCTAATTGGGACGGTTAAATAGTATTGAGAGCGATATGAATTAATATTCATCAGAAGCGAGCGAAGACATCAATGATATTGGGGGAGAGAGCGACGATATCAATGAATATTGAGCAAAAGCGATGATATCATAGATATATTGAGCAGTAAGTGGAGTAAAACTGATTTAATGAGCATCAAGTGGAGTAAAACTGATTTAATGAGCATTAAGTGGAGTAAATCTGATTTAATGAGCATTAAGTGGAGTAAAACTGATTCAATGAGCAGTAGTGGAATAAAACTGATTTAATGAGCATCAAGTGGAGTAAAACTGATTTAATAGCAGTGAGTGCGAATATCAGATATTTTGTGCAGCAACAAAGTGACTGCGATTAGCTGCTCATAGAGATATATTGAGTAGTGAATGGAATTGCTGATGTAAGAGCTGAACGAACTACCAATTATTGAGCAGTCTGCTAGCCGATAAAAGGCCCAGAAGTTGGTTAGAGACCATACGTTAAGCAGCCTATTTTGGGAGTTTCACAATTGAAAATTACCTAATCGGGACGATCCAATAGACCACATATTTGAGCAGTTGCAAGCACTGATAATTTACGATATATGAGACTACAGTTCGATCACTATGAGAAGCTAACTGAGAAGTAACGAATGATTATTCGTGGAATACTGAGTAGTGGCGAAGAGTGGCTATATATGAAAATGGGCAGTTCGCTGAGTTCACTGAGAATTCTTTGAATGCTGAGCAGAGGGTAGCAACGAGACGTTGCTGATCTAATTTGCTTTAAAGAAGAGAGGATTAGTGGTGTCCACTGGAATTTAATTTGTAGAGAGCAAGCGACTTCAAATAATCAATTGTTAGAAAAAGACAAGCAACTGTATTACATATCGAGCAGTGAGCGAACGAACTTACTGAAAGAACGAACGAAGAACTGGGCATTTTGCTTCACTCTTGAAATCAGCCTACTGCCAATAGGTAATTTGTAAGAATATACGGTTTGGGTGTCAGTTTCACGTAAAGAAACTCACCTAACCGGGACTTTCAAAGGCCACATATTTGAGTGAGGGAGGGCTGGAATAAACTGATGTAAATTAATATGGCAGGTGAGAAGCGACATGATATCATATAGAGATATATGAGCAGTAAGTGGAGTAATAAACTGATTTGAATGAAAACTGTGTATAGCGAAGAAATTTGTATGAGTGAGCGAAGCAATGAGAATCAACTAATGTGGAAGTGGAGCAATGAGAAAAAACTGAGAATTTACCATATGGGACAGAGCACACTATATTTTTTTATTAGGAGGAATTATACACTAGAAACTAATCTATGAAGTATAAATCTGAGTTTCTCTAGGCATGAAAGGTCACGTGGTTACCAGCTCGGTTGCAAATAATTCCAAGTCTCACCAAATTTAAGGCAGTTATATTGGAAGGATATTTGACTATTAATGTGTATGAGTAGACTACGATCGAGCGGAGCGAGATTCGTTTGTATGGGTAGACAAACTACCAATCTCCCTACGCTCATTTGGTGAGAATCCCGCCAGCTATCTGGCGGCCCCATAATAGAAAACACTTCTACACAAAGGTCGAATTCACTCTTTGTCAGCCTAATTCAGTATTCTTCCATCTGGGGAGCCACATGGAAGTCTGTAGACAATCCCTTTCTTCAGCGCTGGGTTGCATTGCACATGACTGCCATCAGGGAGTATTCTGGGACATGGTAAAGTAAACACACTCGGAGAGTTCTATCACAGATATCATTTACTTTGGTTAGAAGGTTCGATTCAATCAGTAGGCACGCTTGGAGAGTTCGAATTCAGTCAGTATTGTTACGCTTTGGGAGAGTTCGAGAATCTATCTAGACTTCATTTACTTTTAGCCTCCCTTAGAGGGTTCTAATTCAATCAGTATTGTTACGCTTTGGGAGTTAGAATTCAATTATTATTAGCCACTCACTCTCGCTTCGCGAAAGTTCGAATTACAACCATACTGCATATAAGCTGCTACTGCATATAAGAAATGTTCAAGCTTCATTAACAGTTTGTACTAAATCTCTCAAGAGTAAATCCCTAACAGGGTTGAGAGTTTTTTAAGAGATCGAATACATCCTTAGAATCATTGATTTTTAGCCACTCGCTTAGAGGGTTTAAATTTAACGAGTATTAGTTACGCTTGAGAGTCGAATTCAATATTAGTTACGCTTGGAGAGTTCGAGAATCGTCCATTTTTAGATTTCATTACTTTTTAGCTCACTCGCTTCGCAGAGTTCGAATATCTTAGATTCATTGATTTTTAGGTCACTCGGTTGAGAGTGTTAGTAATACCAAATAAAGTATACATGATTAAAAAAATTAGTTACTCGCTTGCGAGAGTTTGAATATCATTCAGTCCATGCTCACTCTCGCTTCGCGAAAGTTCTACTATCATCCATTTTAGAATTCATTTACTGTTTTTAGCTCACTCGCTTAGAAAGTTCGAACTCAATGAGTATTAGTTACGCTTTGCAAGTTCAATTCAATCATTGTTAGTTACCCACTATCACTTGCGAGAGTTAAAATATCCAGTCCAGTTGCTCACTCTCGCTTGCGAGAGTTCGAATTTTATTCATTTTAAGATGCTCACTATCACTTAGAAAATTCAAATTCAATGAGTATTAGTTACGCTTGGAGGGTTCGAATTCAATCATTGTTATTTAATCACTCTCTTCGCGAGAGTTACAAAAAATCATTCAATCCAGTTGCTCACTCTCGCTTCGCGAGAGTTCGAATTTTATTAATTTCTTCATGCTCACTATCACTTAGAGAATTCGAATTCAATCATTGTAGTTAATCACTCTCGCTTCGCGAGAGTTACAAAAAATCATTCAATCCAGTTGCTCACTCTCGCTTCGCGAGAGTTCGATTTTCATTTGTTTCTATATGGACACTCTCGCTTCGCGAGAGTCGAATTTCATTTCTTTCTATATGGACACTCGCTTCGCGAGAGTCGAATTTCATTTCTTTCTATATGGTCACTCTCGCTTCGCGAGAGTTTGATCATCCACTCTATATACTATTCGCAGTTCGCTCCGCTCACTGCTCAAACTTCCCAACCCCCTGGACAAAACCACCAACCCCAACCCCCCCGAAACACTAAACACATACGCCTTCCAACTTATCTTTTCAAAAAACGTATTGATAATCTCGCCAAACGTGGCTGCCGTAATCATGGAGCGCGCTACCAAAGCCGGGTCCTGGTTCATACACACCTTTAGCCTGCTGCACGCCTCGCGGATGGCCGGCACCGCGTCGTCCCCGCACTTATTCTTGTAGTAGTCGTGCGTGCACCGCGAAACCTGCTCGATGATGCTGATGGTGAGCTGCTGTTCCTTGAGCGCAATGTCCCTCTGGATGTTCACTACGGCCTTGTACGCGAGGTAGAGCACGAGCAGGAAGAGCGTGGCGTTGATGACGAGCTGCAAGTAGAGGCTGAGGATGTACGGGGTGTCGAGACTCCAGGTAGGCTTCTCAGACTTGCCCTCAGACCTGACCTCAGACCTGACCTCAGATCTGACCTCAGATCTGACCTCAGTATCGAGAGCGGTTCGGCGGAGTAGCTGCGATTCGCGCCCGCTGAGGGGTGTGCTGCAGCTGATGGGGTCAAAGTCTGGAGTAGATCGGAGAGGTGTGTCCATAGAAAAGGAAATAGGGAAAAGAGGGAAAAGAGAGGAAAAGAGAATAGGAAAAGAGAATAGAGAGGAAAAGAGAATAGAGAGGAAAAGAGAATAGAGAAGAGAAGAGAATAGGGAGACAGTAGAGAGAGAAGAGAGAAGAATAGAGAAGAATAGAGAAGAATAGAGAAAGAAATGGAGGAGAATAGAGAATAGAGAAGTAGGGAATGGAAATGAGAAAGATGGGGGAAGGGAAAATTAGTGAGAATAGGGAGGGAAAAATAGAAATAGTGAGGGAAAAATAGTGAGAAATAGGTAGGGAAAAATAGAAATAGGGAGGGAAAAATAGTGAGAAATAGTGGGAGAAAATAGGAAGAAATAGTGAGAGAAAAATAGGGAGAAGTAAGGACAAATAGGGAGAAATTGGGAGAATATAGATACACATTGACACACAATAATGGGAGAAAAACAATACTTTGGGACCAGAATGGGAAACATAATAAGGAAATTAAGTTCGCTCACTGTATTTCCTTGTCCTGGATTCTCCTCCTCACCTATATTATGTCACTAGGAGAATGGAATAAAACATGATAAGAAAAATAGGGGATGTAGTGAACTATAAAAAAGACTGTAGCAGGTATGCCTGATATAATACAGAACTAGGATGAGGGCGTTACAGACTTCCTCAAGGCAAGTGATATGTGGGAGAATGAGGAGATGATTTGGAGAACAACATGGGAGTGATGAATGAGAAATGGAGACAGGTAAACATCTCCCTAGTGCTGGTCATTAAAGGAGTAAGAATTTCTTTTAAGGAATAAGAATTATTGTACTGCACAGTGGCACCACTGAGAGATAATAGTTTGTCAGTGTCTTCTTAATGGAAATCTGGTATTAAGCATGTGCCTGTAGCCATGGAAGTGTCCTAGGTAATCTGACACTCTGTAATTATCTAATCTATTATAGACAGTGTAGTCGAAGCCCCTCCTGATACCTAACATTCCTGAGTGTGTTCAATAGAAATTCTCGCTAATCGGAGAATATATTAGTGTTGTCACTATTCTATATAAATATCAGTGGGGACAGTGTCAAAAAAATATCAGTCGCTAACTATTTATTTATCACACAGTGAGCGAAGCGAACTGTGTTCAAAAATGACAATCGTTAACTCTATATCTTATTTGAATATCACACAGTTCGCTTCGCTCACTGTGTTCAAAAAATCACAGTCGCCTCGCCACTAAATTGCAGAATATTATTTTAGTCGCTAACTCTATTTCTATTTAATCACAGTCGCTATTCTAATTTATATATCACAGCGCTCACTAAATTGCAGAATATAATTTCAGACGTAACTCTATTTCTATTTAAATCAGTCGCTATTCTAATTTAAATATCACAGTTCGCTCCGCTCACTGTTACGCTGTGCAGTATGAAATTCGCACAGCTCGCTTCGCTCACTGTGCTCATATCAACTACCCTATCAATCCTGCTATCACAAGTCGCCTTATGCCTAGCCATCCACGGAACCCCCAACCACCCCGGCCAGATCACCATTCAATCAGACGATCCCCTGCCCGTTCTCATATTCAGACACCGCAACCTCACCTCCTACCCCAACCTACCCGACGTTGCCTCCTACCAATCACAGTACTCCACCAACAAAGAAGAGCTCTACAGAAAGGTTGTTGATTCCGACAAGAATGACTTCATTCTCGGGGCAGACGCCACTGGCGACTTGAATACACACATCACAAAAGAGGGAGTCATTTTTTCCGCCACCGAAAAAGGAATTTATTGTGTGTACGTTGCCCCACACGACACTAGCAAAGAGATCTCGGTGTCGTTTCGCCACCTGTACGGAACAAGGCCGTACTTGGACCGCCAACGCGCATCTGCATACAAGTATGTCTTTTTGGTTGCGCTCGGCATGGCCGTGTACCTCATGTACTACATCTTGCGCTTCAAGGTGGGGGACGATTTTCTGAATCTAGGGAGCATTTCCGTCATTTCCCGCGGCATCATATTTCTTCTTCTTTTGCCGTACCTGGTGCTCATGTTGGTGTGCAGCGTGGCGGAGGGGATCTCGGGACACGTGAGTCCACTCTGGGTCTGGCGCCTCACTATCTTTGAGCAATGGGCCTTGACGCTGTTTGCGCACATTTGCAACTTCTTCTTGCTCCTTTTGAGCATGGGCGTGGGCGTGGTGTACTACCCCACGGAAAACCGGCGCAATTTGCGTGTTCTCCCCCAATCACTCTGGTACAAGGCCGTTGCGTTTTTGATGGTGGAGTTGGTGTGTAATGTGTTTGTTCTCTTTTCCAAGCCTGCTGAAAACACCCCATACTCACCGCACATGCCGTACTTGGTCTCGGACTCGCTAACCGCCATCAACATGTCTTTTTTGCTGATTCCACAGGCCATTGCCATGTTGGCGTCGCTCGTTCAGTTTGTGGTGACGGTCTACTACTTTTTCCAAACGAAAAAGCTCATCAAGACGTTTCCAGCAAGCACAGACGACGCGGACGCGAATATACGCATCGAGAGTGCGTATCGCAATACGATTTTTGTCTTGTTTGTGTGGCCGTTCGTGATGGCAGTAGTGGGGGTTATATCGATAGGAAAGATAAGTGCAGACCCGTTGGATGGAATAGAGGAGGTGGTTTTTAGGGGGCTGGGCGTGGAGATGTATGTGGGGTTTTTTGTTCAGGTGATGGGGATTTTTTTGATATGGATAAGAGACAACAACGGGTTGATTGTCGAGCAACTCGAGCGAAGCGAGAGTTGATACAATCACATCTCAAGCTTACTCAACTTGAGCGAAGCGAGAGTTGAATAAAATAACTTGATTCAACTCAACTTGAGCGTAGCGAGAGTTGACGATACAATAACATAACTCAACTAAACTCAACTCAACTCAAGCGAAGCGAGAGTTGAATAAAATAACCCGACTCAACTCAACTTGAGCGTTGCGAGAATTGAATACAATAACTCAACTCAACTCGAGTGTATTCAACTCAACTCGAGCGTTGCGAGTTGAATAAAATAACTCAACTCAACTCAACTCAACTCACCTTAACTCAAGCATATTCAACTCTCGCTTCGCTCGAGTTGATGCAATAACACACTCAAGCTTACTCACTCGCTTTGCTCGAGTTGATACAATAACACAAATTACGCTTACTCAACTCGAGCGAAGCGAGAGTTGATGCAATAACACACTCAAGTTTATTCGCTCGAGTTGAGTAGAAAAATCCTAGATATGGAGATGCTATTTCAACGAGTTTCAAATTCTCGTCTGGTCTTAACTGTCTTTAAGGTTGAATACAGTTTTGTTCTGCATTCTTAACCACTGGAGTAGAGGCGATCAAAAGCACTTATCTCTACATAAAAACTGTATTATCTTACGATCTAATGCCAACAATTAAGGAAGATCGGAGTTGTTTCTTATCCGTTCGTTCATTCCTCATATACCAAATAACATCCTTCAGGATTCATACACTTCAGTTCACACATAAACTAATCTCTACTTAATATCTCGGGAAATATACACCTACTTAAATACTTTAGCCAGCGTGTGATTACCGAAAAGGGTAGTATTCTACGCAGTACTACAATAACGTCACTTGATAAGCCCAGACCCTTACAATATCCCTGTGGCTTTACTCTGGTCTGGATATTTCAAATGGTACAGTGTAGAATAATCTGAATACTATTCGAAAGTTTAAATCTAATCAACAGGTCTAGCTATTCTAATGGTAGGTGCTAAGAAAAACTACTCTGGTGAACTGGAGGATTTCATTGTGGTGAGTTTTCTCTAGTCTAAGAATTGCTATTATGAGAACGAGTTGTAGACACTCAACTGGAGCGTAGCGAGAGTTGAGTAGAAAATCACCAAGAAATTAATTATGTTATAGGGGAAGTTTTAGAATAGTACTAGTCTGCTGAAAAGTATCTCTAAGGAGGATGTGTTCTAGAATTCTCACTAATCTGGTAGTAAACATTTAGATTATTGAGAATAGGAGAGCGAAGGTTACTCGATATAGATTTCTGAGAATAGCTGAGCGAGCGAAGATAAGATAGACAGAGAGTAGCCGATGTTCAGGTACTGGGGGTATTTAATTCTCTGGTCTACAGTCTGAAGATTCTAATATTTTCTAGATCTTAGTGAAGATGTTGGATAATCTGTGGGTGACTCTTAATCTGTTGAAGGGCAGAGATTAGTTCCAGCGACTAAATCCAATTAAGGACATATGTTTAAGATCATGTCGCCCTGTATTCTGGTGAGATAATCAGAAATAAAGGGAGGTGTGGAATAGTTGTGTATGCAATAAACAACCGTGGTTTTCTTAACGTTGTAGACATAGCATAAGCAGATGTCCATCTTCATTGGGCAGATCGATTCGCTACTGCCAATGAGATGAGCAAGGATGTAACTGGGTAATGACAAACACCAACTCTTTGGATAAGTTTATATCTTTTCAACAATAAAGAATGCTATTTATGAGGAAAAGTATTTCAGGGTCTTCTAAGGAAGAACTACTGGTGCCAGAAATTTTACTGAGAAACTAACGACCTGTAACCTCACTAGTCGATGAATAAGTCCATTTCTGAGGTGTTTAACCTCACTAGTCTACTGAAATTACTGACGAGTTCTAGGATAATCCAGCTAGAAGAGTTTAAAGGTCTCGTCTACTTAACCCAAGTTCATCATGATTATTCTTAGATATCTGGTGCCAGTCAGAATCTGACCGTCCATTACACTTATCAGTCGGTAAGCAATGATTTACAAGTGACTCCGTTAGCATCGCTGATTATCAATACCCAATAGCAGCTGTGGAGAGTCTTTGTGGGAAAGTCAGGTACAATCCCCTCTATTCTCTAAGGGCAAATCGAACGAAGTGAGATTTAAGCAGAGGATCTGGTAGTTTGATTTAACAGAGAATCTAAGTAGTTTGGTATTTAGTGCTTATGTACATTCCAGCACGTGACTACATCCTGCACAGTATACCTGAATATCTGTAGTTAATCTTCCGACTACTCGAGAATATCAGAGGCTGAAGACAATTATACACTGAGGTCATAATACTAGTAATTTTGGCAAGTAGTTAGACTTTCTGACTATACAAGTCGTTCATGTGTCATATTGTTCATGTGCCATATTTATATCATGTTTCATATTTGCATCATGTTTCATGCATCACATTTTTATATTTGTACTGTATTCATATTTATCATGTACATATTACATCATGTTTCAATGTATTCATGTTATTTCTCATATTCTTCATATATCCATATATAATCATTAATCATATCGTAATCATGTTTCAAATTTGTATTTGTTCATGTTGATTCTCATATTCTTCATATTGTAGCCTCTATGTTGTAATCATGTCGTTATCATCTCCTCACTACTTCGCTCTGCTCAGTAGTACTCCTCAGTAGTACTCCTCAGTAGTACTCCTCAGTAGTACTCAACACTACTTCGCTTCGCTCAGTAGTGCTTCTCAGTAGTGTTGAGTTCTTTTTTATGAAGAGATTGCAATCATTTCGCTACATTGAGGAATCCCCCAAAAGGGCACGCCCAGCCAAAACCACTCTCCAAGACCTTCCCCCCATTTTGAGTCCCCAACTAAAGGTGGTGTTTATCGGCTTCAACCCCGGGGTCCAGTCTTCGATCCAGCAACACCACTACGCGCACCCCACCAACCTCTTCTGGAAGCTCTTCAACGAGTCCAAGCTCCTTCTACGGGTCGTGGGCCAGAAACGCGACCGCTTCTTGGACTCCGTCATCCACAACGACACAACCACCGTCTCTGCCAAAAACGACACCGACTTGGTGGCTTACGGCATCGGCTTCACTGATTTGGTGCTCCGGTGCACGAAAAGCGCCGCAGAGCTCTCGCTACAGGAAAAGCTAGAGAATGTCCCGCGCTTATTGCGCGAATTTAGGGACTCGCAGTGCGAGGTCTTGGTGTTTGTAGGGAAGGGAATATGGGAGGTGTTTGTGCGATACTTTGCACAAAAGTATGGCCTAAGAAAGGTTGATTTTTCCTGGGGGGTTCAGGAAAAATGTGGGGATTGTAGTCATGAGAGGTGTAGGTTGTTGGAAAGGGTCGAGCTGGAAATTGGGGGGGTGATTTATGTGGTTCCGAATACGTCGGGGTTGGTGGCGAGTATGAGGTATGGGGAGAAGTTGGATTTGTGGAGGGGTTTGGCTGAAAAAATCGACGAGCGTAGCGAGTCGATTTTTGAAAATCAAACTGACACTAATGACACTTCGCCCAGCGAAGTGTCAAAAAATTAAAGTGCACTGACACTGAGCGAAGCGAAGTGTGAAACAAAATAAAGTGGCACCAATTGACACTTCGCTGCGCGAAGTGTCAAACAAATTAAAGTGCACTGATACACTTTTTGTTAGGGATTCCACTACTGAGTTGGGGATGTGAACTAACTGACTTACTTGGAAGGACATAGGTACGTATTTAAGCAAACCAGCCTCCTCTGGAAGTGCGGAGGCGTTGTAGGTGGAGCGGGGTAATAGGGGTGCTATAGATCATTTTGACCTACACATCTTCTGAAGGAGTCGAGATGTGTAATGCACGATAAGCGGGGTATGAATCCCGGGCTTCGGGAGGGATTCTTAACTCCTTGGACAACATTTCTTACATGCAATAGTAGCTTACATGTAGTACGGTAGTATTACCTTCCACTTTTAAAAAAGTACACTAATAAATACACTGAGCGAGACACTGAGCGAAGCGAAGTGTCGATTAAAAAAAGTACGCTAATAAATACACTTAGCGAGCGAAGTGTATTTGGGATTTAGAATTACACTGTCAAGTCTCACCAAGCGAAGCGAAGTGTCGATTTTAAAAAAGTACACTAATACACTTAGCGAAGGAAGTGTGTTTGGGATTTAGGCATACACTGTCAGGTCTACACTGAGCGAAGAGAAGTGTCGATTAAAAAAAGTGCACTAATAAATACACTGAGCAAGACACTGAGCGAAGCGAAGTGTCAAACAAATTAAAGTGGCACTGATTACTGAGCGAGCGAGGTGTCAAACAAATTAAAGTGGCACTGATTACACTGAGCGAGCGAGGTGTGAAACAAATCAAAGTGGCACTGATTACACTGAGCGAG
Source organism: Kodamaea anthophila (assembly GCA_015708815.1). Taxonomy (NCBI): domain Eukaryota; kingdom Fungi; phylum Ascomycota; class Pichiomycetes; order Serinales; family Debaryomycetaceae; genus Kodamaea; species Kodamaea anthophila. The sequence continues at coordinate 70,773 of JACFYR010000045.1, forward strand.
CGAAGGTCTTTATTTGGGGTTTAGATACACTGTAAATTTTTACACTGAGCAGTCGATTTTTATAAAAGGAAATACACTCAGCAATAAACTTTCTCGCTCAGTGTATATACATACACTGTAAAGTAATTTCTACTCCACTGAGGAAGTCGATTTTAAAAAGTACACTAATACACTGAGCGAATGAAGTGCCTATATTTGGATTAGATAAGCTGTAAAGTAATTTCTACACTGAGAAGACACTGAGCAAGTGTTGATTTTAAAAAAAAATCGCTACTCACAGTTTCTCGCTCAGTGTATATTTGGATTTAGATACACTGTAAAGTAATTTCTACTGCACAGAGAAAAACACTGAGCAGTCGATTTTATAAATAGAAATACACTCGGCAATAAACTTTCTCGCTTAGTGTATATTTGGGATTTACATACACTTCCAAGTAATTTCTACTCCACTGAGGAAGTCAATTTTTAGAAGTACACTAGTCCACTTTCCCCTCAGTGTATATTTGGGACTTAGACACACTGCAAAATAATTCTACACTGGCAAGTCGATTTTGAAACTGTACACTCTCGCTGAGAATCTCAAGACTTAGGATTCTGTAGAGTATTTTCCATCGGCTACTGATATCTGACCCCGTAGATCCACATAGCTTAATAGAGGTCTATCCAGGATTTATGGAAATTCCATTTGCGAAATTGTAACAGATTAAGAGTCACGCTCTACGATTGACGCTGACCGAAGCGAAGTTCGATTTAAAACTACACTATCCAATACACCCGTCGTCTTTCCATATCAAAGTCAATCAGCTGAATCATCTAAGTCTCTGGGGACGATTGACTCGCTATTTTAATCTGCTACTCTATAATTCAGCTCAACCTGTTTATTTGAGCGCAGGGAAGGGTGTGCTCCGAAGCGAACGGTATTCTTACAATAGGAAATTCACAGTGAACGACTGGTTAGTATTAAAAATTATCAGCTAGCGAATGCTCATTCAGGTCTCTTAAATTAGCTAATTAGTGCTTCGCCACTGCTAGGTATTTCATTGGCATATTTCTCGGTCACAAATTTCGCAGTAAGCGAAGCGAAATCAGTTCTCATTCAAGTTTCCATTTCAGAGTGCTGCCAGTTTTACCATATCCATTGCCTACCAATTTATTACTGCCAGTTACTACCAATTTATTCCTACCAGTTTACTGCTAACTTATGCGCTACCAGTTTTGCGCTACCAGTTTTGCGCTACCAATTTATTACTACCAGTACTTCCAATCTATTCCCACCAGCACTACCAATATTCCTACCAGTTTACAATTTATTCCTACCAGTACTACCAATTTATTACTGCCAGTCCAATTTATTCCTACCAGTACTTCCAATTTATTACTACCAGTCCAATTTATTCCACCAGTTTACAATTTATACTACCAGTTTACAATTACCAGTACCATGACTACTCTCTCCACCACTCAATGGTAGTCCGTTTCGCTAATCGTAGTCTTATCTATATACAGTTCTATTCGTCAGTCTATTTTTTCCATATCTTGAAGAAAACCCCATCCACATCGCTATTGAACTTTGTATGGCGCTCCTCCTCACCGAGCATGTCCCCAAACTGGCCAAAGTTGTCGGTAAACAACTTGTCCACGATGTACCGTATGCTGTCGCACTGTGGGATATCCACGCAGTCGTCGTAGTGGAGTTTTTTCAAGGCCTGGCCCTGGACTTGTATGCATTTTGACACATTGGCAATCTCTTCCTTACACTGGTTGCCCGAGGTGAAGGAGTAGCCGCGAAAGCACTGCACGACCTTTTCCTGGAGCTCTGCGCAGTTGATGCTGGCGACTTTGCGGGCTTTTTCCGACTGTTTGTAGCGGTCAAAGTTGTAGTCGTATTCCCTGGGCTTTTTCAAGACGGCATTGACTCGCTGCTGCTGCGGCGTTATTTCAAAGATACTCGCTTTTTCCGCGGGCGTCTGCTCTTCGAAAAAGCCCTGGAGGTTCTCGGGTAGCTGTTTTTTCACCTCCTCGGTTTCATTCTTGGTGAAGGGCCACATGAGAGAACGATTAACAAATTGATAGAGAAAATGATAAAATGAAATATACAGTGAGAAAAATGAATAGAGAAATGATGAAATACAGTGAGAATTGACAAAATATACAGTGAGAAAAATGAAGAGAATCGAGAACGATTAAGAAATTGATAAATAGAGAAAAATGAATAGAGAAATTGATTGATGGAATATACAGTGAGAAAATGAATAGTGAATTATAGATAAATGGATGAAATTGATGAAATACAGTGAGAAAAATGAATCAGTGAGAAATCAATAAATGAATGAAAAATCGATAAATGAGAAATTGATAAAATTAGTGAGAAAAATGAATAGAGAGATTGACAAAATATTTAGCGACCGATATACATCAATAATACAGTGAATTAAATCAAGATCGTAGACAATGAAAATGAATAGTGAAGACAATCGATAAAATGATAATGACATCTCACGACATTCTGTATATGGAAGGATTCGTTAGTTCTAAGAGGTTTATTTCTGGTATGCTTGTCTACGGGTTTTATTCTACCCACAGAGTTTCCTGATAAATATTTCATGAGTATTCATATAGATATTTTACGGCAGATGTTCCTCATAAATATTCTCATGAATAATCCCTAGATATTCCACCATCTGTTCCTGATAATAATTCCACAAATATTTCCCTATTTTACCATCTGCTCCTCATAAATATTCACAAATATTTCCCTATTTTACCATCTGTTCCTCATAAATATTTCATGAATATTCCCTATTTACCAGATGTTCTGATAAATATTTCCATGATACTCTATGGATATTTCGCCATCTGTTCCTGATAAGCATTTCCCATATTCTTTGTATATTACCATCGATGTCCCTGATCTTTCCCCAATAGCCAAAGAATCACAGTCTGTTTTGACCTTGTATCTTTGCTTGGACAGTCAACCTTCAGTTATGGCGATTTATACATAGTCAGGCTCATTCTTTGGACCCTCCTAGAATTCCTTAGCATTTCCACTCTTAACTTAGAATTCCTGATATCAGGCTTCTTCTATTTCTATTGTCGTATATTCACTAAAGTTGCCACTCGCCCGAAGATGTATCTGACTTTGTATTCTGTATTCTGTATTTCCTGAGACTGCATATAATGAGCCAGTGCAAGGGAACAATTACGATTCTGTTGCACTGAATACACTCTGTTGCAGTACACTCTGTTGCAGTGAACAATTCTGTTACAATTTGTTTTACTCCCCTACGTTATTCTCAGGTTCTTACTTCCTTGTTATTTCCGTTCTTCTTCGTTATTCTCAGATTCGTTTATTTCCCTGTATCGCGAGGTTCGTTTTATCCTATGCTCATTTTTTTCTCATTCCTATTGCTCTGGTTTGTGCTCTTTTCTTTCCTCGCTATCGCTGGTTCGTCAAGTCCCTTAAGCCTCCTCTCTTCACCTTTATTTTCTTGTTCCAATATCAATACACGGCCTCTAGTAGTTTTGTCCCTTGACAGTGATCATTTCAAAACAGTAGAACAATCGCTACAATATTTGTTGCTGCAATTCAATTATTTTCTCAGCACTAGCACTCCCGCAACTCTCCCTACAACATTCGCTAACTTTCGCAACTCTAGCTAAGTCTCGCTAAGTCTCCTCCCTAACTCTCAGTATACTGTTTCAACTCTCGCTACAACATTTTTTTTGGTTCAGCTCCCGCAACTCCCGTCAACTGTCACTATAACACATGTTATTCCCGCTAAAATTCACCCAACTCTCGCTAACTCTCCCTAAAACTTTCTCTAACTCTTCGCTACACTTATTTTTTGCTCAGCTCTCGCTATCTCTCGCTAACTCTCCTATTCATTTATGTTTTTGCTAACTCTCTCTAACTCTCCCTAATTCTCTCTAACTCGCACTAATTCTCTCTAACTTTTGCAACTCTCACTATCTCCTCCTACAACTTTTTTTCTCTTCGATCGAGGATAAAGACACTGCCTTCGGCAGTGTCTCTCGCTAACTCTCACTAATTCTCTCTTACTTTTTTAACTCTCGCAACTCTCGCTTCGCTCGAGTTACGAGAGCCTGTCAAACAACCCCTCAAACAACCTCCCACACTCCACATCCAACACATCCACAATCTCCTTCGCCTCGTCCCCCCCCATCCCCTCCAACTTGACCCTCCTCGAGTCTATCCCCGTCGTCACAATGATCCGCAACCTTGTGATAATCGTCGATAGCCTCACCGCATGGGTAGAGTTCATCTTTGCCATAGTCCCCCGAAGCGTTTCATAGCCATCAAAGAGGATCGATAAACGTACATCTAGAGCCTGGAACAAGCCGAAAAAGCTCGCCAAGTTGGCTCTGTCTTGACTACTGAGAAGGGGAGACGAGTTGTTGATGCTGAAAACAGGCGGATAGTGCATGAGGTAGTCCTCTAAGTCGTTGGCCATCTTGATAAAGTACTCTACCTGCCCAAAGAGGATATTGCGGCGCTTCACCGTGGTCCATATCATATCAATCATCTGGGACAAGTCGGCAATGAGTTGTGTTGGGGGGTACAACTCCTCCTCCACCTGGCTCTTCACAAACTTTCGCTGTATTTTGAGGAGCTCTTGGTCCATGTAGTTGATGAACCTGCTCTGCTGGCCGGACGAGAGCCCATCTTGTTGGTTTTCTGAAAACTCTGCTTGAAGGCGGGCGTATGTTTCTTCAAATGGGGGAATAAGGTGGGGAAACAAAGGATCTGCACTCACTTCATTCTCTTCACTCACTTTTACCTCACTCACTTTATCACTCACTTTATCACTCACTTTATCACTCACTTTATTTATCCCACTCACTTTATTTACCTCATTTTCACCCACTATATTTACCTTGACCTTTTTTTTCTCCTTGTCCTCTCCATTCACTTTATTTACCTCATTCTCTTCACTCACCTTTTCCTCCTTCTCTTTTTCACTCACCTTCTCCTCCTTCTCTTTCTTAATCCACCCCCTTGTATCTCGCTCAAACTCCTCTTCCATGAACTGCTCTTTTCGATCACGAACATCTAGCGTCCGTTCGGGGGTGCCGTCGTTGGTGGTGTCGTATAGGTCGGGATTCAAGTCCAAGTCAATGGTGTCTGACATGATCTATTCTGTTGGTCTGTGTCTATTCGGTACCTCCGTGTCTTTTGGATTATTGGGTCTGTGGTCTGTATGGTCTGTATGGTGGTGTGTATGGTGGTCTGAATGGTTTGTGTGGATTTTCTGGTACTCAATGTATTGCTGTCACGTGAATAGGGAAAGAATATCTGGAATGAAGACTGATTAATGTATTGGGGTAGGCTGAATGTAGGTATATGAGCTAATGTATGTATGAATTATAAGACATAATGTGTATATGAATGTATGTATATGAAAATGTATATGAATAATGTATGTATATGAAAATGTATATGACTATATGAGCATGAATATGAATGTATATGATATGAACATATTCATTGAACATACATATGCACATACATATACATATTCATATATTCATACACATTCATACACATACATATTCATATATTCATACACATTCATACACATACACATTCATATATTCATACACATTCATACACATTCATAATTCATACACATTATGTATAATAGGTACTATGATCATTGTAGTGTAGTACTTTTTTTATGCCCGTTCAAAACAGCGATCTCAAATCACACACGCTATCGCCCGTGCCCGGGATCTTCAGCCCCGATAAGCTCCGCCAAGGGGCGAAAGACGTGGTGGACGTCGACGACTTCTCCGACGACTTCTTTATCGGCCCCGTCCCCAAGTTCACCATCAAACGTAAGGAGAAGACCCACCAACAAGTGCCGCGAGTGCCCCGTCTTTTATCCCGCTACATACAGCCAAATGCGCTCTTTATCGGCGAGCAGGAGCTGTCGCTGGCCAAGTACCACATCCTGGTGACGATCAAAACAGTCAATCTCCTTGATCTGATGGTCCTGGGGTACCTAACCATTTCGGGGTTGACCATTACACATCCGAAAATGACCACGAGTTTCAGGGGCGAAATAATAAACAACCCCTTGCACAATACCGCAACGCGTTTGAATAAGACTCATCTGTTCATTACCCACAACCCCGCGTGGGGGTCCTCGGTCAAAAATGACCTCGTGCACTGGAGCAAGTTGGCGGGGTGTACGGAGATGAACGAGACTCAGTTCTACAGTAAGCTTTCCCGCATACAGAGTGGGTGCGAGGACCATGGATTGATATACATGCGCTGGAAGGAGGAGTTTCTTGTGCCAGACCTGAGGGTGAAGAGAATAAATGGGGCATCGTTCGAGGGGTTTTACTATGTGGTGTTGAATATAGGGGGGTATAATAAGGAGCGCGTGGGGATTCCCCCGGGGGGGATCAGTGGGTTGTATTATCATAAGAGTTCGGAGAGGTTTCAGAGTTTGACGTTGAGGTATACGGGGGGGGGGAGGGAGTCCAGGGTGTTTGAGTTTCAGTAACTACTCGAGCAGTCCTCGAGCAATACTACTGAGCACCACTCGAGCGTAGCGAGAGTAGGCTCAGTAGTATTGAGAGAGGACTCGCGAGAGTAGTGCTGTCCTAATGGAGTATACTCACTAATCGAGCAGTCCTCGAGCAATACTACTGAGCACCACTCGAGCGTAGCGAGAGTAGGCTCAGTAGTGTTGAGAGAGGACTTGCGAGAGTAGTGCTGTCCTAATGGAGTATACTCACTAATCGAGCAGTCCTCGAGCAATACTACTGAGCACCACTCGAGCGTAGCGAGAGTAGGCTCAGTAGTATTGAGAGAGGACTCGCGAGAGTAGTGCTGTCCTAATGGAGTATACTCACTAATCGAGCAGTCCTCGAGCAATACTACTGAGCACCACTCGAGCGTAGCGAGAGTAGGCTCAGTAGTATTGAGAGGACTCGCGAGAGTAGTGGTGTCCTAAGGGAGTATATTCACTAATCGAGCAGTCCTCAAGCAATACTACTGAGCGGAGCTCATTAGTATTGGGAGGGGACTCGCGAGAGTAGTGCTACCTTAATGGAATATACTCACTACTCGAGCAATACTACTGAGCGAAGCGAAGTTGTATTGTGAGTGAGAATCCCGACATTCGCGCACCAGTAGTAGGATTGTAATGATTACTAGAGCATTACTACTGAGCGGAGCGAAGCAGTATTGAGAGAGGACTCGTGGGAGTAGTGCTACCTTAATGAAATATACTCACTACTCGAGCAATACTACTGAGCGAAGTGAAGTAGTATTGAGAGGGGACTCGTCATAGTACTGCTGCTATATGGAGTATACTCTATACTGAATACTCGAGCCGTCAAACGAGCGATACTAGGATACTCACTACTTGACTAGCCCACACGAGCAATACTATTGGGAAATCACTTGAGCGTTGTGAGAGCAGTGGCTCCCGAGAGTAGTGCTGATACTCACTATTCGAGCAGTCACTCAGTAGTATTGGGAGGGGACTCGCGAGAGTAGTGCTACCTTAATGGAATATACTAATTATCCGAGCAATACTACTGAGCGATTGAGAGAGGACTCGTGAGAGTAGTGCTGCTATATGTGAGGAATTCACTATTCGAGACCTACTCGAGCAATCTACTCGACTAATACTGCTGCTTCTGTACGGGAGGATAATCACTACTTGACCACCCCTAATCGAGCAATACCCGCTATGCTCCTCGCGAGAGTAGTGTTCCGTATGGAGAATACTCACAATTCGAGTAATACTACAGAGCGAAGCGAAGTTGTATTGTGAGAGGACTCGTTTGGGAGGTTACCCACTATTTGAGTAGTTAACTCGAGCAATTCTTAGCAAAAACTACTCTCGCCACGCTCGAATAGGACTCGCGAGAGTGTCCACATATGGGAGGATTCTCATTACTCGAGCAGTCCACGAGCAATACTCCTTCTTTGCTCAGTTTTATTGAGAGGATCCGCGAGAGTAGTGCACATTCATGGGGGCGATACCCGAACGATACTACTGAGCGAAGTTGTATTGTGAGTGAGAGAACCCCGAGATTAGTGCCAGGTATGGGAGTATACTACAACGCAAGCAATACGACTCAGCGAAGCGAGATAGTGTTGAGATATCAGGACTCGCGAGATAAGTGCGACCTTAATGGAATATACTCACTGTTCGAGAACTCCATGAGCAATACTATAGTGCTTAGGGGGATACTCTACTAGACCATCCCTAATCAGCACTACTGAGCGAAGCGAGAGTAGTATTAAGAATAGGACTCGGAGTGCCTCTATGGGAATATCGAGCAGTTTCTTAACAAAAACACTACTCGCTACGCTACTCGTAGCGTGAGAGTGCTTCTATTCTGCCTACTTAAGCTATCACTGAAAAATCGCTCTCTTCGTGGTGGAGTAGGCCTTCCAGAACATATGGAGTATATACTCGAGCAATACACTGAGCGAGCAAAGTAGGGTGTGAGAGTGAGATTTCCGGTTTATGTGCTCAGATGGGGGTATATATCCTCGAGCAATACTACTGAGCGCTGAATTGAGTGATGTTAAATGAGACTCAGGATATGGGAGTATTCATACCCACTTTCGATGGTATTTATTGTTATTAGGGTGAGATTCCCGGTAAGTGTGCCCACTAATGGAGTATCCCAGCAATACTACTGAGCAGTGTTGAGAGCGGGACTGGAGAGACTGCAACTTATAATGGTATACTACTAATTAAGCACTACCACTGAGCGAAGTAGTAGTGGTGAGAGAAGACTCGTGAGAGAGAATACTCGTGAGAGCTGGTACTTATAATTTGTACTACTACTCAAATAATACTACTGAGAAAGTCAAAGCAGTGTTGAGAAAATCGACTCGTGAGAGTATATTTGGAGAGTACTCACTACTCGAGCGGTCCCTAACAAGTACTACCGAGCGAAATCATCACTCTCGCTACGCTCTAGTGCATATATGGGAGTATACCTACTTTCCCTTTCCTGATATTTTTGCCCCAGTAATGGAGTGTCCCAGTAATTCAAGCGAAAGCAGTGTTGAGAGTGGGGTTCACCTACTGCTTCTTAAAATTGGGTAATAACTACTTGAGCGACTGAGCGAGGGTAGTGTTGTGATGGTAGAAATTCTGATATCTGTGCCCCAGCAATGACTTCAGCACTACGCTTCGCTATTTATTGTTAGGAATCCCTGGATATTCACCTGAGCAGCACACGGGAATCCTACTCGAGTATTTTGAGACTCACCACCTGACTTAATATACTACGAACGACGAAGAGTGAGAAGTGTTGTCCTATGGAATCATTCAACGACAAGTGAGCAGAGTGTTTAATACCATATGATTGAAAAGAAAAGATGAGAGCGTTTTGTGACAAGATGACGAAGTGAGGAGTGATCCAATGGTCCTTATATGTTAAACGAGTGTTCCTAACGAACATCAACGAGTGTGTGGTGTTCCATAGTACTATTACGTATAAGGCGAGGAGTGTTCCTATATGATACTATATTGCGAGGAGTGTTCCTATATGATACTATATTGCGAGGAGTGTTCCTATATGAACCATATCGACGAACGAAGAGCGTCCAATAATGTCGGTGCTTATATGGGACTTGTATACGAAGGGAGAGTTCGTGATACAATAACGAAAGGTGCACGGTGAAGAAAGGTCCTATAATGAGTGAGTGTTCTTACTAATGATTAAATGATAAACTAAGTGAGGAGATTATGTGATGGTGCTTAACGAACGACGAACAAAGGGGAGTCCTTATTATTCGATATGATCGGGAAACGAATTGAATGTGTTCTTTGAGATGCTAAGGATTAAATAAAACGAAGCGAGGAGTTTTCCATGAATTATATTGAACGACGAAGGAAAGGAGGGTCCATCGTAACCCGGGACCATAGCTCAAGTGATTCATTTGAACTATTGACAGTGATTCTGGAAAAAGGATCAGTGAAGGGAATGAGCGAAGCGAAATACAGGCGGTCCAAGAACAGTCTCGACAGCTTTGGTCAGCGAACTTTTAATTCATGTGACTACGAATATCTACATACATTTCAATTACGCAACTACACAACCTTTGATTGTTCAAGATCATCTAGTTGCACAGGCACTCGATCTTCAGTCTCCACCTACTATTCATAATTTAGAACTACTACTGGTGAGGTACTGGTTTACTCGGCAACTCGCAATGTAAACCACCGACTATCCTAATAAATCTTGCTTAAAGTTAAGAGGGGTACTGCCGCAAATCCGAGAGTAACACTCGCGAGATAATACTCGCGAGGTACTCGGGCAGGGAGAATAACTAATCATAACCACTCTTTTTGCTAAATTGAGTACCTGATATCTTACGAGACTGGAACTTCCTATTGGAGCTGCCTACTGATGTTCTACAGTATAGCTGTGGCCCAGATACCATGATTCATATAATCCCGTTGGCAGCTCTACCTAACAAGACGGACAAGAATTTGAGGCCTATGATACGGGAAGCGTGCCCAGCAGTGATGACAGTTAGAATACCGGTGATTCATAATGAATGGAGCATAGCACCCATGATAATAGTGTTCCGATACTGGTCCTAAAGGACCTATTTATCCTAAAAGGATATTGTACCGACAGGCATTGTACCGACAGGCACATTGAATGGTAGTAACTGATGGTACTGCATTGAATAGTGCTACCCTGATACTGTGCCTGATGACCTACCACCTGCGTTCTGTCCTACCCTACCAAATCTGTGTATACCTCCTGATGACTAACGAATACCTAATGAACTAATGCAATTAAACGACATACTCGAATAGCAACGTAGAGATATATCTGTGAGTAAGTAGGGGTAACAAATAAGTCGTATAGATGCATGCAATTTGACTCATGCAATTTGACTCATGGAACTTTCGCACCAACAGAGTAGTAGAATAACGAAAAACTAACGAAGTGAGTTTGAGTGAGTTTAAAGTTTTTGTGGGTATGGGTAAATTGAGTGAGTAGTTCGATGCTTTTCATTCCGTACGGAGAGTTCATCTAGAGTCTGTTTCACATTAGGCAGTAAAATGTCCATAAGGCAGTTTAAGGCGGTTTTTTAGTGTCGCCGAACGAAAATACATATCCCAGTAGGTATAATATAGCGTATTCAACGGGAATGAAAATGAACAGACCTAGTAGAATGAATAATAGAGAGAGTCGACGGATAATGAGTAATGAATAGACCACCAAGAGTGGATATGTAAGGATATACGACTAATCTGACAGTTCTATCATTCAGAACATGACGGGACCTATTCTACAACTTTTGACTGCAGTACAGCTTACTGAAGTACTGGATATGGTCTGACTGGATACCTTGGAGGGTGAAATTGGAGGTTTATTGAAGCATTTTCTCAACAAATGCATCTCTTAACAGTATATCTGAGTATTTCTTCAATTCCTTTACCGTATCTTTTAACGGTGTATATCCTGAGTACATCATTTTTCTTCATCTTGATCTAATCTTTTTGTACATCTTTTTTGGTACATCTTTCATCGGTAGATTTACTGAGTATAACAAGTACAAATAAGAATATCTAACTGGGTTTCAACAGACATTTTGGTAATCTTTTTCATCTTTAAGTATCTACAGATTAGTTGCTTGAAACAATTGAGCGAAGCGAAATTGTTTACAAGTTAGTATAAGATCATGAGACAATTTCGCTTCGCTCAATTGTTTCTCACTTTTTGCTCAATTGTTTACTGAATTCGTATTACATCTTTTTTGCTCAATTGTTAAAGTTAGTATAACATCTTGAAACAATTTCGCTTCGCTCAATTGTCTCATTGCTCAATTCTTAACAGAATTCGTATTACATCTGAAACAATTTCGCTTCGCTCAATTGTTTCTCACTTTTCGCTCAATTGTTAAAGTTAGTAATCGATGAAACAATTTCGCTTCGCTCAATTGTTTAGTAAATCGGATAAAATGAATAACTTCGCTTCGCAAAGTTATTCATTTTTCTTATTTTCGTATATCCTCGCAGTAAACGGCTCCTCAAACAACAAAGCCACCTTGTACATCACAAACACAAGGCCTGCGACGGCGATACCCGCTGGCTTCCCGTAGTAAAGCGCGGTCCCCAAGAAACACAACGTGGACCCATTGTACATGGGGTTGTCATTAATGTTGAAAGGAAACCCCGTGACACGCTCCTCCATCAAAATGCCAAAGTAGTCCCCCAAGTACGTTCCGGTGACTCCGAGCTTGTACATGGAGGAAACGACCAATACGTTTCCAAAGGCAAATGTGGCAAATGCCAACAGACGTATCACCAAAGAATCAAGCAACGGCTGGAACGTGGGCTGCATCTGCAACGCGTGGTGGTACACATGGTCCCGGTAAATGCCGAGCGAGAAGATGGTCAAGGCCAACAAATAGCACCCATTGCGTGCGGACCCACAGAGCTTGGTGATGATGTGGGTCTTGTACTCGGTCCGCGCTGCAATGTTCCAGAAAACGGGATTGAAGACAATCGTGAGGATCGCGTAGTTCAATTCGGGCGTGGCATAGATGTATTTGGAGAGGTTGCGGACAAGGTAGGGGATGTCTTGGATAAGTTGGATTTCGGAGTACATTTGGCAAACGAAGTGAGCTATTTGGCAAACGAAGTGAGCTATTTGGCCGAACGAAGTGAGGTCAAATTGGTTGATATTGGCAAACGAAGGTCAAATTGGATATTTGGCAAACGAGAAGGCAAATTGGTTGATATTTGGCCGAATAAATAGGTCAAATTGTTTGATTCAGATTACCGTTTTATACTGGGGAAATTGCATGTGATAATTTAAAATGCCAACAATTACACAGATACGAGCGAACATTACGAGCGAACGAGCAAACACAACTCGTTTCGCTCGTAATGTGGCATGTGAGCAAGTGATTGTAGCAGCGTACTGTAGCAAATGACTTATTTTCCCTCCTCTACCTTTCTTGCTTGCTATTCGACGTTGAGGTAAGTGAACACAAAATCAGAACGATAAGATACTGCATATAGGAGTTGCTATATTTCCGCACACAAAAATGCACCGTAGAATGATTCATTGTGAGCGAGGCGAGCAAGTGGGGAAAAAGATCTACGATGATGCCGAGTTTTGTACCAAATTTAAGATATCTGGTTCACTATGAACTGATGTCTGAATATTTCTAAAAAATTGATATTTCCGAATTCACGGAAATTTCAGGAAAATTTGAAATTCACACATATTTCATCATTAATATTGCTTAGTATATTTATGATCAGATCATCAATATTTCTCAGTATTACTGATATTCTGATTGATATTACTGTTTTCTTCACTGATCTGCCAGAGATACGGTGGGTATCCTCAATAATTTCCTGCCTATCTGGGTCTCATATGCCGACATTATAGTCTATAGTGGACGATTGACGCTGTTTTCCAGAGATGAACATGAGGATTCTGGCCTTGGAAATCTTTATAGACTTTTCTACTCTAAATGTATTCAGCTGTAGCTTAGCTAGTTCCATGATCAGCATGAGAAACAATTTAAGCTCTCGTGTTCATTTAATATAAATCCTCTGTATGATGCAAGTTCCCCTTAAATGTCACCTCAAATCACTCAAAATACTCTATTCGAATCTCACTCGATACCACTATTCTCATTCGAATCACTCAACACCACTATTCTATTTGAATCTTACTCAATCAACTTATTCTCAATTGAATCACTCAATACCACTATTCGAAACTCACTTAATACCACTATTCTCATTCGAATCACTCAATCCACTTATTCTATTTGAATCATACTCAATCCACTTATTCTATTCGAATCACTCAACACCACTTATTCTTTTCGAATCACCTCAATACCACTATTCTCATTCGAATCTCACTTCGTTAGATTCTCATTCCCTAGAGTGTTTGAATCAGCTCACAATAGAGCTTTTAGAACACTCACTAGCTGGTCTATTGATCCCACTAGAAATTTATCAATTCCCAAATTCTGTGGCCTATACTTCTTTTACTTCCTTTGACTCAACTCTTATTATCGTTCGCTTCGCTCATACTCTGTTTGAACTGGCACTATGAGAAGCTTTATTCACGATACTTTCCTGAATGATTTTTGGTAGCCGATACTCGATCAAGCTTGGTGTGTAGCAGCTGGCTAAGTTTAAGAGCAGCTCCCCATAAGCCAAGTGGTCCGAAATTGAGTCAGTCATTAAGATTCTGAATGTGGGAACCTTATTCACCTTCTGGGTCAACAAGTGTATTTTCAAAATTTGCAGCCATCATTAACTTCTCTAAAAGATTCAATATTGGATAAGACTCCAAATATATGAAGAAAAGATCTATAAGAGATCTATATACATATTTCCAACAGAACTAAAGGATAAGCACTCGACAAAATTAAAGATCTATAGGTTTCCGAATAGTCGATTGGAATATGACTCGACACATGAGATCTATATATACATATATCCAACAAAATTCAGTATTCTAGCCTGTACAGACCCAACAAGGTGTTATTATGTGATTAGATTGGATAGTGTGATATGGTGACTACTGACGATATATGTGCTGAATTTTCCTGTAAAAATGGTCTCCTGTATCTATCTTTTCTGTCATTCCTCAAGTACGCTCTTTCGTCGTTGTTAAATCTCCAATTGTCACTCTTTCAATTGGTGAGTCCGTCTCTTAGCAATCAAATACTCATGTATCAGTGCTTGACTAAACCGTTTGAGTATAACTTGAGTACATGCAGCTTCAGTCGGTTCCAGGTTTCTTCCATATTAAGTGTTCCCTTACACCAGATTCTTGTCAATTAGATCGAGTCAGATACGGAGTAAGAAAACACCTCACTGGTGCTTAAGACGCTGTATACAAGATATCTGAATTTGTCATTACTGTGGATGTATGTCACGTGATCTTGTTTCCCTTTCGGATACACGGCAAAGGTGCAAGTAGGATTTAAATAAACCTGGGAACATATGAGTGATAGTAGCCTAATGAAATCCAGGAAAGTGGCCTATGAGACAGAGTGGGGATTGTGGTGTTAACTGCAGTCTTACACATCTGCGGGCTGGAAAAAGCGAGTAATAGATCGAATTGATAGCTTGGAAGCCACTAAGGGAGTTTGTATAGATTAGTTTTCTAATTCCTCCTAATAGATTATATCTGATAAAAAAAAAATAGCCTAAAATAAACCTGGGAAACATTTAAACCTGGGAAACATTTAGTGATTACTTAACCAAGAAACCTTTGCTCTCGCAAATGGGTTAAGCAAACCCTTGGCATCTTAGCGAAGCGACCGAAACCTAGACTGTGAGCCTATAAAAACTGTGTAATGTAAGATCAATTCCCAAAGTGATCATTATCAGAAATGCCCACAAGGATTAGCCAATTCTTACATTCTCAACGAAACACCCAGAATAACCCCAGAACCCCAGGATATCGAGTGACTCACCAAGGAGTTGAATCGACTTAATGGGCTCCTAGATACTTCTTCACTATTGCAACATTTCTACAAATGGGTAGTCACGTCATTTCTTCAACTTGCTCCAACTGGTAGTCCGTGACAGAGATGAATAAGTATCAGGAAGTATCATGAGTATCTAGAAGTATCAGGAGTATCTAGAAGGATCTTGAAGAATTTTTATCACAGCGATGCTTACTCTACTAGATGCTTAGCTAGCGCTAAGTTTCGCTAGGTATCTAGATATCTTGAAGGATCTCTATCACTAATACTAGCCTACTAGAGAAATATCTTGAAGTATCTTTACACTGATACCGGCCACTAGATACTAGCTAGCGCTAAGTATCGCTAGGTCTAGCAAGTATCTTGAAGTACCTTTCTCTAATACTAACCTACTAGATACTTAGCTAGCGCTAAGAATCTATAAGTACTGATACTAGCCACTAGATACTAGCTAGCCCTAAGTATCGCTGGGTCTAGCAAGTATCATGAAGTATCTTCATCTCTAATACTAACCTACTAGATATTTAGCTAGCGCTAAGTATCTAGAAGTATCTTTACACTGATACTAGCCACTAGATACTAGCTAGCCCTAAGTATCGCTAGGTCTAGCAAGTATCTTGAAGTATCTTTCTCTAATACTACTTTTAGATACTTAGCTAACGCTAAGTATCACTAATACTAACCTACTAGATACTTAGCTAGCGCTAAGTATCTAGAAGTATCGCTCTACATGCTCCATAGCATTTCATAATCTTGTATTCCCATGACCTGCATAGACAGAATACCAATCGAAGACTCCCAATTGAGTGAGAGTGCTCGCTTCATAGCATAAATAGTATGAGGGGCGTTTCCAGTTTCTAGAGAAAGTAGAGTGGAGCGGGCTATCTCCTAGTTGCCTGGAGAAAGTAGTGGGTGGAGCGGGCTATATCTCCTAGTTGCCTGGAGAAAGTAGTGAGCGAAGCGAACTACTTTTCTGAACAAGGGAAACTAAAGTAGTTCGCTTCGCTCGCTACTTTAGTTTGTTCTAGGAAAGTAGTTCGCTTCGCTCGCTACTTTAGTTTGTTCTAGGAAAGTAGTTCGCTCCGCTCACTACTTTGATCCGTTGTTCTAGAGAAAAGTAGCTCGCTTCGCTCACTACTGTTATATCTCCTAGTTGTTCTAGAAGAAAGTAGTTCGCTCCGCTCACTACTTTAGTTCCCTTCTTCAGAAAAGTAGTTCGCGAAGCGAACTACTTTAGTTTGTTCTAGGAAAGTAGTTCGCTTCGCTCACTACTGTTATATCTCCTAGTTGTTCTAGAAGAAAGTAGTTCGCTCCGCTCACTACTTTTGTTTCCGCTCACTTTAGTTTGGAAGTAGTTCGCTTCGCTCACTACTTCAATATTTTCCCAAAAGAGTAGGAAGTAGTTCGCTTCGCTCACTACTTCAATATTTCCCCAAGAGTAGCAAGTAGTTCGCTTCGCTCACTACTTGCTACTCTTTATACTCTATTTCTCCCTTCACCTCCTCCACCAGCGAATCCTCCCAATCCTCCCCAATCTTCCCCCCCAAATCCCTATGAAACCTCTCCGGCCCAATCACCACCAACACCGCGACAAACGCAAACACCGCCCCACTAAAAATCGCCATCACCAACCCGTAGTCGTACATATCGGAAGCCCCCCCCCTGATGGGAAACTTCTCGCCCAACTGGGCCTCGATGGTCATGGACGCACTACTGGCCAAGTTTCCCAACTGGTAAACCACGCCCGAAAGAAACGCCCTGTGCGTTGGGTTAATCAACTCCAAGAGATGGAGCGGAGCCACCCCCCAGGCGCCCATGACGCCAAAGTTCAAGAAAAAGTACCCCCCGATGGTGGCACTGATGCTGTCCATGAAAAACGACGGGTAGATGAAGGCGCCAGCCCAAATCATGCAGCAGAGGATGGTGAGCCTGCGTCCAAAGAGCTCTGTGAGCTGGCCGAAACAAATGCCACCGCAAATGGCACCGATATTCGTGACCACCGTCACCACCGTCCTGGCATTGGGACCCAAAAGACGCTGCTTGGTGAGCAACGTGGGGTACAAGTCCTGGGACCCGTGGGAGATAAAGTTGAAGCCCGACATGAGGAAAATCAAGTACACAAACATGAGCCACTCTGTTTTGAAGGTGTGGATGAGACTCATGTCCCACACGGACTTTTTCGGGGCCCCCAGCTCAACGCGAAACTGCTCTTCCCGCTCCTTATCGGCCTTCATCTTGAGATACACAGGCGACTCTGGCCAGAAAAGTCTCCATACAATCAAGAGAACGGGCAAGCCCGCACTGAACCAGAACAAGGCCCTCCAGCCCTGGTCGCCCTTGTAGCTGAACTCAAACGCACGGAAAAACACGGCGGCCAAAAGGTACCCTAGGTTGTAGCCCGGCAAAAACAAGCCCGAGAGAACGGACCTGGCGGCCTGTGGCTGGCTCTCCAACGCCGTGACACTGGCCACGGGGTACATGGCCCCCATCAAGATGCCAAAGATGGCCCTCACGCCGAGAAACTGCTGGTAGGTCTGCACAAACCCAGTCCCAAGCTCCACCACAATGAACAACACGCAAATCACAATGTACGGCACCTTCCTCCCGTAGTGGTCGGCCAGGAGCCCAAAAATCACAGCACCAACAGAACGCAACATGAGCACCAACGTGACACCCCACGAGATTTGCGAGATGTTCACGCCCAACGTGTGCGCGATCTGGGACGCGCTCGCCGAAACACAAAAGAAGTCAAGCGCATCCACCGTCCACGCGAAAAAACCCAACCCATAAAAATTCCAGTCCTCTTTATTCATGGTCTTGAGGCCAGGCACAGGGTTGATGATCTGCCACCATCTTCTCTCGGCGTGCAACACAGGGAGGTCGAAGAACGTGGGGATCCGTGTGGCAACGTACTGCGCAATGGTTTTTCTGTTGATAACAGGCGCGCGGAGATACCGCTCCTCATTCGAGAGCTCGTGGATGGACATACAGACTACCAGGCGTTGCTGCTAATTTATAGAGGTTCAAAATCAAGCCAAAAAAATGAGCCCCATAAAATGTGGGGTAACCACAAACCACAAAGAGAACCCACCACAAAGGAACCCAAACCACAAAGAACCAAACCACAAAGAACCAAACCACAAAGGAACCAAAACCACAAAGGAACCCAAACCACAAAGAGACTCCGAGAACATACAGTAAAACACATATGGAACAATTATGGTATTGGTATTATGGTACATTGTACAATAGTACCACTGTACCACTGTACAATGGTACTCTGATATCCTACACGGCTGTGCTCCGCTACCTACCTACTCCTATCTACGTACGGAAGGCACGAGCAGGTCCCCCACGATGACCCAAAGAGGAGAAAAAAAGTGGGGT
The DNA here is from genome assembly GCA_015708815.1 of Kodamaea anthophila. Taxonomy (NCBI): domain Eukaryota; kingdom Fungi; phylum Ascomycota; class Pichiomycetes; order Serinales; family Debaryomycetaceae; genus Kodamaea; species Kodamaea anthophila. Next base: position 89,653 of record JACFYR010000045.1, read on the forward strand.
CGACGGGGCTCGGAGTATGGGTGCGTACTCCGCCAGGAGAATGTGTATTTATCTGCCAAGACTGGATGGTGTAGAGATAAGGTACTGAGTCAGATGTACTATACAGATGATCGAAGTAAGAGGAAGTAAGAGGAAGTAAGAGTGGTAAAGTTTGTGGTAAAGTTATTGGTAAAGTTAGTGGTAGTTTAAGTGGAGGTTTTTATTTTTGATTCATTCTGATTTTCCCGATGCCAAGGCGAGATCTGGGAGGCTCATGTGACCAGAGAATAGAATAATAGAACTACCACATAAAACCCCAATAAAGTGTTTCTAAAAAAATTCGTATTCAAAAGCGCTCAATGTTCTTCACTCTTTCATCACTCAATCACTCAATCACTTCTACTCTTTCCTTTTACAGTTTTCAGTTTCACCAATCACTTCTACTCTTTCCTTTACAGTTTTCAGTTTCATTCTCTTCATCTACTCTTTCCTTATACAGTTCTCATTCTCTTCATCACTCTTGTATCTCAGATGATAAATCTATTTACACTGTGCACTTCGCCAGATGCCCCCACATTCTTTTTATTTGTTGGGAACTGTAACATTCAGAGACCATGTAACATTAAGAAACCTGGCCAGCCGTACTTAGCCGTGCTTTGCCGTAGGCTTAGCCGTCCAGGCTTGTTTGTCTATGCACTTACTATCGCGATAGCCGATGCGCTTATGCGCTAGAGTAGTGAAGCTTGGGGTTTGTGATATTCACAGGAGAAGGGAGGCTTATTCGGGGCCTTCGTAGTTTACTGAAAAATACTAAAATAGTGGAGGGACTGTGGGGTTTGCCCCATTTCGAACGCCAAGCGTTCCGAAATACGACACCCCGTGTGGTATTCTAGTGTGGTATTCTAGTGTGGTATTCTAGGTGGTATTCTAGTGGGTATTCTAATAGTATGATTTGGGAACGATGAAGAAAAAATGAAAAGGAAACTCCAGAGACAAAAGCCACCTTAAGCTTTGCTCACGTAGTTATTGCTGTTAATATGTAAGAGCCTGTTTTATGGCAGAACAGATTTCCACTTTTTTAAGATTTAGCAAAATTTCTGTAAATTGTAATTTTTGTCGTTTTGTATACAGTTTTTTTGTACACATCTTTTTCTACACAGTCTTTTTATACACTCTATTTGTACCAAGTCTTTTTATACACTTCTTTTTGTATACAGTCTTTTTGTACACACAATCTTTTTGTATACACTCTTTTTATACACTCTTTTTCTACAGTCTTTGAGTCAGTTGACCTACCATTGGTTTCATCCTATTCTCGGGGCCACTATAATTTATCTCGGGTTTTGGATACATAACGAATCTAGTATTCCTTTTTGACTGGCTCTGGTAGGACTGTAAGACTGTTTGAGTATTCAATACCTATAGCCTACGTATCTATATCTCTATTATCTTTTTTTAGCCTTGCTCGCATGTAATAAGTTTGTCAGTAGGCTAACACTCGCCGCTGGTGTTAGCCGTTTTAGAGAATGAGCTACAAGAGTGAGCGTGTTTTCATATAGAGGATGAGCCAAGCCAGCGAGCGTCTTCATATAGGAGAATGAGCAAAGATTCCTGTGAGCTGCTCTTTTAAAATCACTCATCTATTCCCACCAAGATTTAGCTCTGCTGTAATTACCTTCGCTACGCTCAGGTAATTTCGTTAAAATTGCCTCATACACAGCTAGAGAGAGTAGCCATCAAAATCACGCCAGAGACGTCTATTTTAATGGTATGCTCCCGTATCTACATGTCATTAGATGACCACACAATACTTGTCAGGTAACCTGACGAGGTGGTAGATTTGAAAGAGCAGCTCATTACTTGAAGTAGTAATTGAATAGTTCGCTTCGCTCACTACTTGACGCTTGATAGATTTAATCAGGATTGAGGAACTCACATATGTGTAATACGTCCCATAATAGCACCTCAAAGCAGAAAATAGTCTGAATCTCGAGTAGATGGATTGCAGGGTGAAGCATCTTGTAGATGAATTGTATCTTATGATAATCCATCGTGAAAGATAGTGCTTCGGTACATATAATACCCTCATGTAGCATTAAAACACTTTGTTAGCTAGTAGCTGTGCTAGCGCACAGCTTAGGCTCATTACTAGTTTGGACTCAGTATGCTTATTGTACGGAAAATACTGCTCCGTTCATGTTAGCTCAGTTGGTCTGTTAGATTAAGTATCCTAGCTTCAAGTAAGTGCCCCACAAATCCTGGTGTATACTAAATGACAGTGGATTATTACTCACTGTGGTCTCACTAATTTCCCAATTCCTCCCACAGAAGAAACAGGAACAATGAGCGAGCGAGCTTTTCTTGTAAGTGTACTAGCTCTCCACATGCTACTTGTTATAGTTGTGCTAAGAGATCGATACTCTTTGTTCTTTGCAAATATTGAAGAACAGCTCACGAAGTGAGCTGCTTCTAGTGGTGTGAATAGAGTGTTTCCAAAGTAATGTGTACATAGTTCACTTGCTCCTAAGTTCTTCAGCAAATATTATAAGAACAGCTCACACCGCTGCTAGTGGTGTGGAGTATCGCTATGTGCAAACGAGATCGCTTGCTCGCTGATGTTAAGCTATAGCGGAAACAGCTGCTGCCTACTGTTAGCTAAAGGAAGAAAGGCTTTCTTTGCTTGCTGTTTCTCAGATAAAGCTCCCTGCACAGATGATTGTTCAGATGCGCTGTACAGATGATTGTTCAAAGTGAAAGCCACTGTTCACTGCAATGCGTGTTCAATCTTCTCAAATTAAGAGTCAAGAAACATTATCAGTCACGTGATCCATCTACCCATCTTGTGAAGCACCTGAAGTGGTTAATTGACACGATTGATAATACATTTTTCACTTGTTCACTGTGCTCAAATAAGCTCTGAAATTGCTTCCTCACTGTGTCGTACCGCATCTAAATACTAGTCATTTCGATAACCACCGGAACAAACGCAAGCTCTTCGCGACTCATCGCCAAACCCTGCCTTTGTTCGCTATTGGTTCCCTCTATAGGTAAAAATAGATAGTTTTGTATAAACCCTAACGCCCGAAGTTCATATTAAGAAATTGCCTGAAATTCACTTGCTTGCTCACTGAACCTCAAATCAAGCCTTCTAAGGGTATTTCTTCAACGGCCTCCTCCGTACCTCAAGCTTTCTAAAGGTAATTCCTTCAATCACTTGCTCCAACCTCATGCTTTCTAACTCTCTTCAATGTAACTTTGCAGGCAAGTTGTTAATGATCATTTAGTCATTTAGAAGAGTATGGACTCATTTGGATAATTCCCAATAATACAAGGTTCATTTTGTAGAAAGTTGTTAAATGGTATTTCGTTGAGGGAGTATGGCAGCTCGCTCTGCATGAAGACTTCACAACAATTGAGCGAAATTGTTTAGTTCAAACAAGCTTTCTGAGGTTGCGGTCAAGTTAAGATATCTGAAGTTATACTCAAGTTAAGATATCTGAGGGTTATGGTCGAATTAAGATATCTGAAGGTTATAGTCAAATTAAGATATCTAGACGTTAAATCGCTCACTAAGGTGGTTGCTCACTGAAGTGGTCAAGAGCTGGAACGAATTCACTTAAGTGGGTTGCTCACTGCGCTGAATAAAGCTATCTGAAAGTTAAGAATTAAGCTGTTCAGGTTAAGCATCAGTTAAAAAGCGAACTGAAGTGGTATATCATTAAGCGGTTACTTACTAGCTTCAGTTAGCGAAGCAAAATGAAGTGGTCAATCATTAAGCTATTACGAACTAGCTTCAGTCGCTTGCTCACTAAAGCTCAATTAAACTATTTAGGTTAATTCGCTTCAGTTCACTTCCCTCAAAGCTCAATTAAGCTATTTAAGACTATTCGCTTGCTCACTGGAGCTCAATGTCAGGTTCTGAGAGTACTACTGCATGTAACCCCACGTGATCTAGGTTACTTTGACTGGCTTTGACTTCTCCCTTCTTGGGTGTTTTGCGCCGCTACAACAGCTAGGCCGAGGCTTGTGGCTGTATTTAGACTCTGTATGTTTCGATAATAATGAGTAAGATTCTATTTCCAGGTGAATTCCACAATCTGTTAAAACATGGTGTATGTAAGGGACTGGCCATATCAGATGATTTAAGTCTAACACTGCATAGAAGACTACCCTGGAGGAATACTTAAGTAGTTGTATATCTCTTTTCGAGGCTAAGTAAGAAGTTTACGTCTGAACTGAAGTGTATGAATCCTGACAGTGTAGATTTGAATATTGTGTATGCATCTCGCTTCACTCGAATTGCGAAAATGCGAACCAGAGCAATTTGAGCAATTCGAGCGAAGCGAACTTAAGCTTAAATATAACTGTCTGAGGTAAGCTCAAAGCTGTTTAGGTTAATTGGCCACTGAGCTCAATTAAGCTGATATGTATTCCCTTCGTTCGCTTCACTTACTGAAATCAAAGTAACTGTTAAGATTATTCGCTTCAGTGAGCGAAGCGAACTGAAGCTCAAATAACCTGTTTAGGTTGTTCGCTTCAGTTCGTTTCGCTCACTGAGCTCAATTAAGCTGTTTAGCTTAATTCTTCGCTCGCTCACTGAAGCTCAATTAAGCTATTTAGGACAGTTGTTTCATTTCGCTTTGCTCGCTGAGCTCAATTAAGCTGTTAAGCTTAATTCTTCGCTCGCTCACTGAACCCAATTAAGCTATTTAGGACAGATGCTTCAGTTCGCTTCGCTCACGCTAAATTAAGCTATTTAGGGCAGTTGCTTCATTTCGCTTCGCTCACTGAAGCTCATGTTTAGAACAGTTCGCTTCATTTCGCTTCGCTCACGCTAAATTAAGCTGTTTAGGACAATTCGCTTTATCTCGCTTCGCTCAATGAAGCTAAATTAAGCTATTTAGGACAGTTGCTTCATTTCGCTTCGCTCACTGAAGCATGCTTACCTAATCATGAATCATAATTGCATAATCATCCTCACATTACATAATCATGAATCATACTCTATCTTCTCCTTACCTAATCATGAATCATGTTCACGTGACCATTCACAAGTATATCAACAAGCGACTCGCACCAAAAATACAATGACAAAGTAAGTATGCCCCCACACCACACTAACGCCAGACAAGTACTTTTATTAGGATCCGGGTTCGTGGCCAAGCCCACCGTGGACATTCTCTCGAAAACGCCGGATGTGGAGGTCACAGTTGCGTGCCGGACGCTCAGCAAGGCCCAGGAGTTGGCCGGGACCGTTGCCAAGGCGATTTCGTTAGACGTCAATGACGAGTCGGCATTGGATGCGCAAGTGGCCAAATTTGACTTGGTCATTTCCTTGATTCCCTACACGTACCACGAGAAGGTGGTGAAGTCTGCCATCAAGTTCAAGAAGCACGTAGTGACCACCTCGTACATCAACCCCCAATTAAAGGCATTGGAGGCCCAGATCAACGAGGCCGGCATCACCGTCATGAACGAGATTGGCTTGGACCCAGGCATTGACCACTTGTATGCTGTGAAAACCATCGAGGAGGTCCATGCGCAGGGGGGCAAAATAAAGTCCTTTTTGTCCTACTGCGGGGGGTTACCCGCCCCAGAGTGTTCCGATAACCCATTGGGGTACAAGTTCTCGTGGTCCAGCAGAGGTGTGTTGTTGGCGTTGAGAAACGCGGCCAGGTACTGGAAAGACGGTGAGATTGTCGACATCAAGAGTGAGGATTTGATGTCCACTGCCCAGCCGTACTTTATCTACCCGGGTTTTGCCTTTGTGGCTTACCCCAACAGAGACTCGTCCACCTTCAAGGACTTGTACCACATCCCAGAGGCCGATACGGTTATTCGGGGCACTTTGCGGTACCAGGGGTTCCCCGAGTTCATCAAGGTATTGGTGGACATTGGCTTCTTGAAGGACCAGGAAGTGTCGGTCTTTTCCACTGAGGGCCAGTGGAAAGATGCCACGGCCCACTTGGTGGGTGCGGCTTCTTCTGAGGAGGACGATATTGTGGCGAAAATCAAGCAATTGACCAAGTTCAAGTCCGAGGATGACGAAAAGCGCATCATTGCCGGCTTGAAGTGGTTGGGTCTTTTCTCCTCCAACAAGTTGACTCCTAGGGGAAACCCATTGGACACCTTGTGTGCCACTTTGGAGGAGTTGATGCAGTATGGCGAGGGCGAAAGAGACTTGGTTTGCTTGCAACACAAGTTTGGTATCGAGTGGAAAAACGGCGAGAAGGAGGTGAGAACTTCCACCTTGGTCGACTATGGTGATGTGAATGGCTACTCGTCCATGGCAAAGTTGGTGGGCGTTCCATGTGCGGTGGCCACGCAGCAGATTTTGGATGGTACGTTGTCAAAGAGGGGGTTGCTTGCTCCGTATGAGGGGAGTATTAATGAGCCGTTGATGAGAACATTGAGGGAGGAGTATGGGATTTATTGTGTGGAGAAGACAATCTAACAAAGAGTGAGCGTAGCTCGCTCTTTGTTAGTATGAACATTTAACTACGAGCCTGAGCATAAACCTGAGCGAAGCGAAGGTTTATGCGAATGAGTGATTTAAGAAAATCCGAGCGAAGCGAAGGTTTATCGAATAGTTATTTAAGCTTAAACAAGGAAGTTTGTCGCCCAGGACATTCAACTCACGAGCGTAGCGAGTAGTTTGTGCCCAGGACATTCAACTCACGAGCGTAGCGAGTAGTTTATCGCCCAGGACATTCAACTCACTCGCTACGCTCGTGAGCTGCGACCATTTGACTGTATATTGTAATATACGCTGTGGAATGTGTATAATTTGTACTCTCTTGTATTCACTTTTGACCAACGAGTTCGCGTGCCCATTTGAATGTATTTCGTGAGTACGCTTGTTGTGTTTTGTACTCTTGTACTTGTGTATTTCGTCAGTATTCGTCCGGAAAGTGTATCCCAGAACCAGTCGTCACATCAATCTGTCGAGGCTCTTGCTGAGTCCATAATCTCAGCTGAGAAAATCATCCAAGCCTTCTAGTCTCTGCAGAATTTTCACTCTGTATGGCCTTCCATTCTCTAGCCCATGTTTTGGCTGCTCTTCACACAAGTAACTTGGTAGAGGCACCGATCTTGAAGCTGTTTTGTCCAGTGGTAAGGAAGACTCGCAAACCATATCAGCGATCAGCCATACCCATCTTTACTAATCATCTCTATGTATTTGTCTATTCTGATTACAAGTATGGGATCACTATGGGACTTATGTATGGCTGCAAATCCTGCACACAAGAGGTGGCCAAAATAATAGATACTTCGAGTACAGTGGAGTGTATGGTCACTGCTTATAGTTCTACTGGGTATTACTGAGTCAATCATTAGATCCATCTGGGTATGAATAAACCCTTCATATAATGAGTATATTCCACCAAGTCATCTTGATACTCTTCATAAAGCCATTACTGGAGGTCTTTACGGCCATAAAAAATAGTCACTTCATAGATCCTGAGTAATGAATGTACTGAGTCCTTCATTGTCTCTTCATGGATCCAGTCCTCTGTCAATCGGGGTGGTTATGATTACTTTTCCCTCATATTTCACTTCGAATATGAGTCTTTCTATATACTGATTATATCGACTCTACTATGAAGCTTGTTATAACGACGTTCAAATATGAGCTATTGGGTAGAGGTGCCATGAAACTAAAACACTCGAACTTACATGAACATCATGATTTCAGAACAGGAATATTAATATTGTAGATCGTTCATCTCGTTGGTTACCTCACCGAGTCAAATGTAAATATCGTTGATGTAATCAATTCTCTTAGGCAAGGATAACTCAGAACGTTCGCACTCAGTATCCAATTCCATCAGCAGACCATTCATTCAGCACCATTTATCCATACATTATTAAGCATTCTCTAATTCATACATCAAGCATCATTTGGCTATCCTACTTTATTAAGCATTCTCTAATTCATACATTAAGCATCATTTGGCTATCCTACATTTATTAAGCATTCCCTAATTCATACATCAAGCTGGCTAATCCTAACCAAACCAACTACCTTTATCTCACCTACTGTATCGTCAGTATTAGGCTGGTATTTAGGGAGATGGCTATAGTGATATCTACTCGAGGGCCTCAGACAAAAACACAGCGAGAACACTGCTTCACTCGGTGTTATACTCTTATTGAAAAACCTCACTTATGCAATCTTCGTCCATATGTCCCGTTCTCCTAAGGTACCAATTATCGCACCCATTGTTTTCAGCCCTTTTCAAATCTTCATGGATCTGATGAACCGAGCGAAGGTAAAGACCAATTAATAAAGATTGATCGATCGTTTACCATATAGATCTCCTTCTAAAGAATTTCGTTCCGCTCAATTCTTCTCATCTATTCTTAAGACTACTAATGATTGCTACGCTTGACACTCTTCTCGTATCCATACTTTTTATCGCCCATTGATATCTTATTCTTATCGGAGCTTTTATCGCCATTGATATCTTATTCTTATCGGTGCTTTTATCGCCCATTGATATTTTTCATCTATATGGCCTATCTTGGCTATTTTGGTTCAGGTCCTCGACTAGTTGAAAAAGACACTCAGGTGCTCCCGTGGTTACCTTTCCAGAGCCTGCCTCTACTTGACTCTGCCTGTATTCGATCGGGGCATTATATGAGATCCTGTGTTGTACTTGTATCTCAGATTAAGAGTCAATCACTCCAAACGTAATCCTCAATCGTAATCCTCATCTGTGTCATAGCCCACCTTGTACTCCTGCAACACATACTCCAAGTCCTCGACCAATTCCGCCTTGTCCTCCATGATGGCGAGGTGCTGTGGGAGCCTGGCGCGCGATACGATATTCTTGTACTCTTTAAGAGTGGTGGCCAAGGCCGCGGACGTACTGAACTCAGTGTAGTAGTCGTCAAAGGTGAATATATCTGGGGTGGAGTCCAAATTGAGGAACGTGCTCTTATTGCTGAGTTTGTATGCATCCTCCATGTCTCGATAGCTAATGTAGTTTTTTGAAAAGTAGTGATCGCTCTGAGTATTGAGGCCAAGAAAGACGTCATTAACATTTTTGCTATCCATTAAATTAACATCTTTATCCATGAAATTAACATCTTTATCCATGAAATTAACATCTTTATCCATGAAATTAACATCTTTATCCATGAAATTAACATCTTTGCTATGATTAACATTTTTTCTATGATTAACATTTTTTCTATCCATGGATGTAGCTATTCTCATCACATCCACATACTTTTTGTTTGATCCTTTGGTCACATTCGACTCGATTTCCTCCATCGAATGCCCATTTGTCTGGTTGGTTATGTTCCAAATAGAGTCTATGAAAAGCGCAGGAACCGCTCCGTAATGCCACAAGCTCTTCTCGTCGTACCCCTGCAAAAGCTGGTTTGGCCGCGACTGCATCGGCATGAACAAGGAAGAGGCTTTGCCGAGCTCGACAAAAGATTTGATCCGCAGAACGGCCTGCACACAGGACGGGGTGGCGACGGTTAGGAGCCCGTACACCCACATGTTGTGTTTCGACCCGTTATTAAAGTACTCGTCCACCATATCCGTCATATACGCGTGTGTGTACCCCCCCCACGCGCTGTCCAAGTGGGTGAAGAAGCCCGCGCCCTGGAACTCGTCGCACTCTTCGAGAAGACGGCGAAAGTCGTCCAAGGGCTCGTCGCACGCCCTGTACTCTTCTGTGCCCTGGTCGAAATTGGAAAAGGTCAAGTTGGGGATGTTTTTGTGGGTGATTTTCTCGCCCGCCGTGTAGTTGGGCAACGTGAGCAAGTTTCTGGGGTTGTGGATCAATTTATTGTAGTCGGACCATGATTTAGTATTTTCTGTATTCAACAAATTGTGTGTGGGCTTTCCAAGGTCAAGGTTCTGTTGGTAGTCGTTCTTTTCGTATTTGGGGGCGCAAATCACTTGCTCGGGGGGGAGGTCCAAGGAAAAGGGCTCTTCGTGGTGCTCGTACTTGTTTAGACCGCCAAAGCCATAGCGCACATCGTAAATCAAGCACCGTGGGGAGTAGTTGACCCGGCCATCGGGGGTTCGGAAGGAGGTGAGGTAGCGAGAGTTGTCGTAGGTGACTGGGGCGTGTTTTGTGTATGATAGGTGGGATTCTTGGGCGTTGTAGAGGTGGGTGAGGATGTTGTTGGAGGGGGTTGAGTGGGAGATGGATATGACGGACATAAAAATTAGAACACTGCGATAAAGAACACTGCGATAGCAGTGTTCTAAAAAATCAGACACCCTGCGTAGGCAGTATGATAAAACTACACCCTGCGTAGGCAGGGTGTCTAATGTTGAAATAATAGAAAAGAGACAATCATTGCCAGCAGTGTCCGACACACCGGGTGTATAATAGATTGAATAGAGGAGAATTTGGAATATTCCTAGCGAAAAGATTCGTAGTGAGCTTCACTACAGAAAAATTAGTATATCCGCGAAAAAATGGTTTCGTAGGTCGCATCACTACAACAATTACTGTCAATTTATAGGGAAAAAATATCTCCCAGCAATATATGGTTTTCGTGAGCGAAAGGACTACAAAATGTTCACTATTTTATAGGAAAAGTCATCATTCCCAGTGAAAAAATGGTTTGTAGTGAGCGAAGCTTATGATTATTGCATTATTTGATAGGGGCAAATGTCAATATTCCGAGAATTTTCCTTTATTCGAAAATGAAATGAATAGAAGACAGGACTGTTAAAATAGATAGAATTGAGGTTCATTTCACTGATTATGGGGGAGAGATACACAAATAAATTAATATTAGAGTAGATTAATAATCATTTCTGTTCTATTGGTAGAGAATTGTGGTACCCATCTTATTTATGGTGAGTGAATATTATCTCAACAAGACTGGGTAATCAAGAGGAAAGTGGTTAGCAAACTCAATTAATTGAATTGATTTTTCTAGGATGCTGAGGGTAATTTGACAGTGGAAAAGCTCTATTTTGTGTAGACATCTGAAGTGCGGGAAAAGGTAATCTACTCTGTAGTACTATCCGGGGGAGGTGAATAATATAGCTTGGCGGATGGTGTTCTTCGATTTAAGGGTAGTATCTATATATAAGTCGGGACCAATGGTGGCTGATAAGATCGATGGTGATCAATATGATGGAATATGATGAAATATGAACAAATATGAACAAATATGGTGATCTAACGTAGTGATTTAATATGATGAAATATGATCTATATGGTGACCAAAAATGGTGATCTCTGGTAATCTAATTTGATCAAATATGATCAAATATGATCATATTTGATCTATGATCTATGATCTATGCATCCTATTTCCATCTATGGCTCTTATAGGACCATACAACACACTCCATCTTTTTTTCGTTCGATTCACGTTGAAGCTGGTCAGCCACTGATTGTGCAGAAAAAAGACAATAGCGAGACAATAGAGAAAATAATTCCATAGAAATTAGCACAGAGTTGACACATTGTGGGGAGGCCATATATACTACCCATACTCTATCACCATCATCATCAATATTGTACCATTATCCGAGCCTCAGGACAAGTTAAGGTTGGTGAAAGATGTATGGGTAGTCTAGCAGTAGACCAGAGTGATTGATGTTACAGTGTGTAGTAGTGGTTACTGTTCCTATCTGTAGTGATACTATCCTAAATATCTGTAGTGATTGATGTTACAGTATGTAGTATTCCAGTAATGAGTAGTGATGACTGTCCAGTAATGAGTAGTGATGAATATTCCTATCTGTAGTGATACTATCCTAAGTATCATATGAATAGTCCTAAGGACTATTCATATATCTGTGATTGATTTTAACTACTGCCCTATTGATCAATCATCTCGCTTCGCTCGATGATTACCCATTCTTCTTTTGTATGTGATCTAGATCAGATTATTTTATCGTTTTCTTTTCTTTTTATAAACATGGATCAACAACAGCAGCCGGAGTTGGTTTCCCGAACAACAAACACAAAGCACGGGGAAGAGGGGAACGCGAGCCCCGATATTTCCCATGAAAACGCGTACGGATCCGGTGAATCCGAATCAAACGCGATAATTTCAAATCACACTGATCAGTCTGATCCCTCACCCCGATCCGACTCGGTTTCCTCGATATCCTCCAGCGAGAGCAACACTTCTACCGAAAAACTCATCCAGAGCTTGTCCACGGTCAATATCCACGAGAGTGATCTCGATGCCGACACGTCCCAGACACTGGTCACCAGCAAAACAAGAGAGATCGTCAACCATTTGGAGGAATTGGAGGAGCGCAGCAAGCGCAGTCTGGTGGTAAAGAGCGCCAGGGGACCAATCACATACCCAAGAAGGAACCTGGAGGAGAGAGAAAATAAAGAGAATGATAAGGAGAATAACAATGATAGAGAGAATGGAGAGAATAAGAATGATAGAGAGAATGGAGAGAATGGAGATAAGAAAGAGAATAGAAATAAAAATGGGGTGTACGATTTGGAGGTGCCAAAAATCGAAGGGCCTCGGATCAAGCCCATACGATTCACGGTGAGGAAAGTGTCGCACGAGAAGATCAAGTCGCCGACCAATAAGGTCGTGACCAAGCCGTTGGAAGGAAAGAGCGAGTCGGATTTGCACAAGATGCGCCAGCTAAAGAAGGCCCAGACAAAGCACGATTACTACGCGGGCAAAATTAAAAAGATTGATAAGGAAATTGACTTTTTGAACAATTTGCTCTTGCCTCCGCAGAACTATAACGTGGACTTTGCTACGCAGACGAAGATTGGGGGGGCAATAGAGAAGTTGAGGTCAAGGAGGGATGAGTTGGATAAGAAGAGGTATACGATGGGGGTGACGATAAGCAGGTTGTGGAGGTTTCAGGAGGAGAGTGATATATGGATAAAGGGGTTTAATAAGGGATAGCCCGAACTTCCGAGCGAGCTCCCGAGCGAAGCGAGGGAGCCGCGAGGGAGTGAGGAGTACCGAGGGCTACCGAGGGCTACCGAGCGTGCTACCGAGCGAGCTAGCGAGCGAAGCGAGGTAGCAGCGAGGGAGCAAAAACAATAAGGTGAACCTAGCTACCGAGAGAACTTCCTAGCTAGCCACTGAGCGAAGAGAGGTAGCAATAAAGACAAGATGAACCTAGCTACCGAGCGAAGCGAGGTAGCGATTAAATGAGCTGAATCGAGCGCGAGCGAGCAAATGAGGTGAAGAAATCAAACAATTCTCAATTTTCAATTCAATTATTAAAGACCATTAAAAGAAATCTAAATAAGTGAATCAACGAGGGGATGTGAAAAAAACAATTCTCAATTCTCAATTTATTAAAGAACCACCAAAATGCTCAATAAGTGAATCGATGAGGTGATGTGAAAGAAACAATTCTCAATTCTCAATTCTTAAAGGACCATTACAAGAATTCTAAGTGAACCAACGAGGTGATGTGAACAATTCTCAAAAAACAATTCTTAAAGGGCCACCAAAACGCTCAATAAGTGATCTCGAGATGAGCCAAATGATTAGACCAACAATTACCAATATTAAAGGATCATTACCAGAACTTTCAATATAGTCAACGAGGTGATGCAAAGAAAGAATTCCAAGATAGTGTCAACGAGGTAATAAGGAAAGTACATAATCAGATGAATTGGAGTGACAGGTGCTGAGGTATTACGGAGTGCAGATCAAAATTACTATGCACTTATCGATTGCTCAAGAGTGGATCATGGGAGGAAGAAGAGGAGGATCTCAAGGGTATGGCATGACTGAACAGGTATTTGAGGGTTAGAGATACTGACCACTGAATGTGGTTCAATTGATCATAATACCCTAATAATATGCTTATTGGCTAGATCCTGCTGATTAATGCTTTCTCATCCATGATAGATATTCTATGAGGAACCAGTATACCTGATCATGTTGCTAATACAACACCACTGTTCAAGGTACTTGATGACTGCTTTGAATACCGAGGATCAGTGTTCAGAAAAGAATGAGCCATGAGCAAGCTTAGCGAATCCGAGCGTTGGCGAGGGGAGCAAAGAATAGGTAATACCAGTGAACCCGAGCGTTAGCGAGGGTTAGTCCATTAGGTAATGCCAATGGAGAAAGAATAGGTAATGCCAGTGAATGAACAGAGCTGAGCGAAGATCATGCGAATGCATAATGGAGAATACTCAGCCCTGAGGAAGCTCATGCGAATGCATAATGGAGAATAGTCCGCCCTGAGCAAGCTTAGGCGATTTCAAATACGATAGAGAATACCTAAACCTGAGCTTCGCTCAGGTGAATGCAGATCTAATGGAGAACACTTGCTCTGAGCTTCGCTCAGGCGAAGTCAAATGAAATAAAGAATACCTTGCTCTCAGCTCTTTCATGGCAATTCAATAAAGATACTTTGCTCTCGATTGCATTACTTGAGCTCCTTTATCACCTGCGCCCGTATTGAACAAGTTCAACCAATGACAGCCAGTTGCGGAGTATAGAAGATTTCTGGTACTGAGTTGAATACTGAATATGCATATCCACTGCTGGAGAAATCGCAAGCCTGATCCCAATTCTACCATTTATCTACAACATTGAATCATAGCGATTCGTGGTAAACCTCAAGCTAATCTTCGCTCCGCTCAGATCAGAACATGTCCTCAGACCATGTATCTAGCGTTACTCTAAGGCTAGGCGATTCAGGAATGAGAATTATGATATCAGTTGATCCAATATCTAGAACTGAGTCAGCCTAGAGATCACTATGGTACTTGATGCGCGAATACGATATGAACACAAGCCATGACTAACAGGCATAACCGTGACTATGAAAAATGTGGATGAACCCGAGCGGTAGCGAGGGTGAAGACTACCTGAAGATTGAGTGTACTAAGTGCCCTAGTTCACTATCTACTACTATCTACTACTATCTCTATACACTATCTCTGACATGGAACATGTATGAACGTTGAGACGGAAGATGACGGATGCTCGATATCATTTACCCTGTTCTTTCCTATTCTTGGCCAGTATGTAAAATATGTAATAAAAGAGGTCAAGCATGATAGAGATGTCTGATACTCGTCCGGAGCTACGAGACTAGGATATTTGAAACTTATACCAGTAATGTGAATGACTGATACAGTAATGTGAATATAGTCAAGGAATGTTAGAATTTAGTACCAGTAATGTGAATAGACTAGTACCAGTAATGTAGAATAGACTAGTACCAGTAATGTTGAATATAGTACCAGTAATGTTGAATATAGTACCCGTAATGTTGAATACAGACTAGTACCAATAATTTTGAATATAGACTAGTACCAGTAATGTTGAATGTAGACTAGTACCAGTAATGTGAATATAGTGCTAATACCAGTAATGTTGAATATAGACTAGTACCAGCAATGTGAATGTAGTACTAATACCAGTAATGAATCAGGGTTGCTCCGATTAATTCATTAGAATAACTGTCTTACACACAGCCCAACTTATTCTTATTCTAATACACCAAATTTACGGTAGTTAAAAGAACCAGGTCAAAGGGACTATTTTGAGTAGACTCAAATCACCTGAAATGGCCGTCCACATGTTTGTAGCGACGCCAAGGGCCAGTTGCCGAATCCACTAGGTATTAGACATACAAGTGAATTTTTGATGAAAGAGTCCTGGTTGAACTGATATATTTTGAGATTCCTGAGTTGGACTATTTCATTTATTGAATATTCCTGAATGATATCATATTGAGATTCCTGAATGATCATATTGAATATTACTGAATGATATCATATTGAATATTCCTGAATGATATCATATTGAGATTCCTGAACGATCATATTGACTATTCATTGCGCTATGATGACGTTGACTATTCGTTGAACTATAATGACTCTTTCTTATCTTCCCTATTCTTAATCATGTGGGAATCTTAGGTACAGGTTCCAAGGCTATCATTGGTCAATCTATACTCCATAGCGAGGTAGCCAATTGATTGTTCGATAGAGAGGTGGAAGGCCTGGATAGTACTGGTTCATCAAACAATTTGGATACAGTTGAGAACTACCAGTGGGGGTTGTAATTTGCCTTGCCGCAGATTAAGAGTCAACATCTTTTCTCACGTGACGTTTCCATAGCAGCACAAAAATTGAGCAATGAAGTTCAGACCAAAACACCCAGAACTCTGAGTCCTGCCTGGTTTGTGCAGTAAGGTAACTGTCGATATATGACAGTACTCATAGCGGAAGGAACGATACATGTAGACGCTACCACACATCAATTATATTGTGGTATTCATCTACTCATATTGATCTAGTAATCATGTAGTAATCATATTCATACTCATATTCATACTCATATTCATCTCCCATATTCATCTCATATCCATCACTCATATCCATCACTCATATTCTAGTAATCATATTTCTGCTCTATTTATTCTGTCTCTCCGAAATAAACTCTCGTAAAAGCTTATTTTGTTAGTCTTGTTTATGCTAATCTTGCCAGGTCCAGCAAGGCAAGTCTAGCACACTACTATACTGTATTGATTTGTAGAACAGTCATACAATCACACATCTGATCATTCTATGATACTCATCGCCTTCATTCTACTCATCTATTCATTCTACTCACCTCCTTCATTCTACTCATCTCCTTCATTCTACTCATCTATTCATTCTACTCATCTATTCATTCTACTCATCTATTCATTCACTCACCTCCTTTATTTTACACTCTGGTATGGTCGACCTTTGTGTCTCATTACATCATACATATTACATCATCTATACACATCATCTATATACATCGCCATACACATCTACATACATCTACATGCATCGTCATATACTCATCTACATACATCTTCTACATCTTCTACATCTTCTATTTATCATCACCTTTCATCCCACCTCATATTTCTTTTCTATTTCTTTTATACTGCTTCATGTTTGAGCTCTACGACGAGAAGAGCGTGTCGCGGCCGCTCTCGCGAGTGAGCAGCTACTCGCTCACGCCGGTGAGCACCAACTCGACCAAGAGCGACGACATCCTCCGCTTCCCCATAGAGTCGTCGCATGCGTACCTGTACGCGCAGCTCCTGGCCAATTCCATGGCGCTCCGCCTCAATGTGTTGAAGCGCCTGTTGGAGATCCTCAAGGACCACCCCGAGTGGACCAAGCTGTACAAGAGGGAGGAGGAGGAAGACAAGGGCCTATCTTTGGCGCTCGACCGAAAAAGCGACTGGGCCCCGAGTCTGTTGCTCAGGCGTTTATACAAAAGAAAGGAATCCAAGAGTGAGGAAAAGAGTGGGGGGAGTGAGGAGAGTGAAAACAGTGAAAATAGTGGGAATAGTGAAAATAGTGGCAATAGTGGGAGAAATAGATACAGTGGGGAAAGTGAGGGTGGGAGAAAAAAATACAGTGGGGAAAGCATCAAAAAGAGTGAGGGTAAAAAGGAAAAAGAGGAAAAGGAGGAAAAAGACACCAATGAGACTAAAAAAAGTCTTGGTGAGACTAAAAAAAGTTTTGGTGAAAGTCTTGGTGAGGATGACTCCCAAGACGATCTTGTACGGCCTGCGTTTCCCCGTCTCTACACCCACGGCAACAATTCCCAGGACCGTTTCGATAAACACAGCAACGCGTCGCTGGCAGCGCTTGCCGCGTTGTTCAGGCCCCAGGTGAAGCGCTCAGACAGTTTTCCCGTCAACCAGATCTACGGAAACAACGACAAGCTCGATGATTTGAACGACTTGATTCGCTTACTCGAGAAAAACCCATTGGAAGACTCCCTATCTCTCGAGAAATCATCGTTGGCCTCTCCGTCCAAAAACAAACTCCTCTATGCTCTTGCTACGCCGTTTGTTGAGCAGGTCCAAACACTGGTTCTCCTTGATGGCAGCGTCACGCCAAACCGGCCGTTTCACCCCGCAACCAAGCACCAGGCGCAGTCTGTATTCACTGTGGAAATCGACAACCCATGGAGTATCAAGGCAGCCAACGATCTCGCGTGCCTCATGTTTGGGGTCCTGAAGAGCACTATCAAAGCACTCACGTTGATGGACCTTATCGCCCCCCAGTTCCGGGAGTTTGTCACCGAGCGGTTGACGAGCTACATCTCACGCAACCTCGATTTGCTGATGCGCCTGCGGCGCAACGAGGAAACAAACAATATCCTCTTTGCGGGCGAGATTGTCGCCATCACAAGACCAGACCGAGAGCTCGCATGGACGTCTGTGTGGGCCAAACGAAGGGGGAACCTCATCATCTGCATGTTTGACCAGATCCCGTGCGATGCGTTTGACGTGGTGGTCAAGAATGGCATGGTTGAGGGCGCAGACGTCGCGGGAAGTTTGTGGGGGAACAGGGGGACTCAGAAACTAAGTGAGTTATCGGAGAGCTTGGCCGAGGAGACCTCGTTGGAGACTTCTTCAATCAATGACACACGGTACTATACAATCAAGCTTGGCAATAAGAACGTTCCGTGTGCCATCACATCCACCTGTTTCGATACGCTCAAGCTCAAGATCCACTGTCTCCCGTACATAGCGGGGATGTTTGTGATTGACGCACACACAAAACATGTTTTATCCTGCAACAATGCCATTGCGCGCAACATGTTTGGGCGGCTGCTGGAGGAGTTGAATGAGCGCAGTATTGATGAGGTGATTCCGTCTTTTTCCAGGGTCTTGGCCTATGGCATTGCCCAGGAGGACGTGGACTTGGTTCCGGGGCTTGTTTTGCCAGAGCACTTTTTTCGCCGCTACGACTGTGGTTTGAGGGGGGAGAGCGAGGAGCGCTTTTTTGACTCGCCGGGGTTGTGTGGGGTGCATCGCGATGGGAAGGAGATATATGTGGATGTGCAGTTGCGGGCGATGGCGGAGGGGTATGTGTTGTGGATTACGTATTCGAGGGGGGGGATGGGTTTGAGGAATTGGCCGTCGCAGGCAGTATTGCGTACCGAGCGAAGCGAGGGACGCAATATAGAGAGTGAGCTTGAGCATACTGAGCATACTGAGCATACTGAGCGAAGCGAAGTATGCATACCAAGCAATAGAGAGCATAATGAGCATACTGAGCATACTGAGCATACTGAGCGAAGCGAAGTATGCGATATACCGAGCCATAGTGAGCGTACTGAGCGAAGCTCAGTACGTGATATATTACCAAGTGAAACAGAGCATACAGAGCATAAAGAGCGTACTGAGCTTCGCTCAGTACGCGATATAATACCAAGTGAGTCAGAGCATACAGAGCACACTTCCCTTCGCTCAGTAAGCGATATACCAAGTGAAACAGAGCATAAAAAGCATACAGTGCATACTTCGCTTCGCTCAGTACGCGATAGTGAGACAGAACATACTGAGCACACTTCGCTTCGCTCAGTGCGCGATAGTGAGCCAGAGCATACTGAGCATACAGAGCGTACTTCGCTTCGCTCAGCACGCTCAGTACGCTCAGTATGCTCAGATACTCTGTCTCGTCTATTCAGCAAAGACTCCTCCACCCAATCTGTCCTCTCCGAAAACGAGCTCATTGAATGGAAAAAACAAAACAGCACGCACTGGCCCAAAGAAGTGGGCAAAGCACGGCGCACCAAAAAGTTTGCCGAGTTTTCTGTTCTCCGCGACATGGGCGAAGGGGCCTACGGCAAAGTCGTCTTGGTCCAGCACAAACAGGACCCGCTCTACAAAATCATCATCAAGTGCATCGACAAAGAGCGGATATTGGTCGACACATGGGTGCGGGACCGCAAGCTCGGGACCATCCCCTCTGAGATCCAAATCATGGCGTTCCTCAACCTGGACCCCCACCCCAATATCATGCGCATCATTGACTTTTTCGAGGACGCGCAGTACTACTACCTCGAGACGCCCATCTTTGGGGACCCCCCGGCCATCGACTTGTTTGACTATATCGAGATCAAAAAGAACATGACCGAGAAGGAGTGTCTGTCGTTGTTTCGGCAGATTGCGCTGGCGGTGTGCCACCTCCACAAGTGCGGCATTGTCCACCGCGACATCAAGGACGAGAATGTCATTGTGGATGAAAATGGCGTCATCAAGCTCATTGATTTCGGCAGCGCGGCCTACGCCCGCCAGGGGCCGTTCGACGTGTTTGTGGGGACCATCGACTACGCCGCGCCAGAGGTCTTGAGGGGAGAGAAGTACGATGGCATGGCCCAGGATATGTGGGCGTTGGGCGTCTTGTTGTACACGATGTTGTATAAGGAGAATCCGTTCTACAACGTGGATGAGATTATGGAGGGGAACTTGAAGCTTCCGTATGTGGTGAGTCGGGGGCTGGGGGAGTTGATTGGGAGGATGTTGAGGGAGGTTGGGGAGAGGGTGGGGATAGAGGAGGTGGTACAAGACGAATGGTGTCAATTAACATCAGCGAGCGAAGCGAGCTGATGTTAATTGATTCCTTATTGATGAATATATCTCAATCATCGAGGAACGAGATGATTGCTGACTGTGATGTCAATCAGCGAAGCGAGATGATGCCTAATGACTTCCTATATGACAATCATTGAGGAGCGAGATGATTGTTAACTACTGTCGTACTGATGTCAATCAGCGGAGCGAAATGATTGCTAATGACTTCCTGAATGTCAATCATCGAGCGAAGCGAGCAATTAGTGAGCGAAGCGAATTAATTGATTGGTTATTGACACAGCGAGGTAATTGACTGTGCTAACTGTGACATCTCAATCATCTCTCTCCTCGATGATTGCTGACTTCCTGTTATCAATCGAGGTACGAGATGCCACGCATAGTCGTTCCAACTTCTATAATGGAAATTGGAGATTTCCACTGTTAAGGATCTCTGGTCCCAGAATTCGACTATATCTGAACGAATAGGAAGCGACCTAATTGTGGTAAACACACAGCGATATCAGACGATTAATGAGCTAAGCGAATTAATTGTGGTAGTTGACAGCGAGGTGTGACTGTCCCAACAGTGAATATATATCCCCATCACTACAATTATCGAGGAGCGAGATGATGCCTAATGACTGTATATTGAGATCGGGAGATGATTGCTCTTAGCTGTCCTACTGATGTCAATCATCTCGCTTCGCTCGATGATTGCTAATGCCCTCCTATTGATGTCAATCATCTCGCTTCGCTCGATGATTGCTAATTGACTTTCCTGTTAATGACAAACACTTATCAACAAGCTTAGCTTGTAATTGGCTTAAACTAGCAAGCTTCTGCTTCTGAATACATGACCGATTAGCGAGCTGCTCGCTAATAGTCCCCCACTTTATAATGTAAATTAACGAGCATAGTCCATCGTAAGGTAAAATAGCGAGCGAAGTGAGCAATCATCGAGCGAAACTAAATGATTGCTGCTATGACTTCCTATTAATGTCAATCATCTCGCTTTGCTCGATGATTGCTGCTAATTGATTGTCTATTGATGACTTAACTCAATTAGCAAGCTTCGCTTGATAACTAGTGAGCTTCTCCCAAATACAACTCGATTAACGAGCAAAGCTCGCAAGTCCCCCACTTTATAACGTAAATTAACGAGCATTACCCAATTGAAAACGTAAATCAGCAACCAACTAGCTCGTTCGCTCGCTCTAGGCTAATATTAACTACCCTGTATCAATTTGCGGCGAGCTATTTGAGTAACTTATTGATTACGTAATCTAGCTAATCCTTTTGCACGCGTAAATTAACAAGCCACCAATTTACGAGCGAAGCGAGATGATTGTTCTATTGGTTGATGGTTTCCCTATTTATGACTATTGAGCAGCCAATCAGCAAGCGAAGATGCTAAATGGATTGATGCGAGCTAAGTCCTACAAAAATAACGTAAACTAGCTCGCTCGCTAACTAGACCCTTTTTTATAACGTAAATTAACGAGTATAGTCCCTAACCGTAAGGTGAATTAGCTCACTTCGCTCGCTAATTGAGTCCCCTTATTGTGACAATCAATCATCTCGTTCGATGATTGCTGGTGCTAACGACTGTCTACTGATGACTAAATTAGCAAGAAATCAATTAGTGAGCAATCGATTAGTCCGCCTCGCTCAACTTGATCTCAAAGCGTACTAACTGATTGATATTGTGACCATTCAATTAGTGAGCGAAGTGAGCTCATTGAGTGCTAGTGAACTGCCTTCCCTAGTGTATAATATAAACGTATTGGGCTGTACTCCCAAATACATCAATTAGTGAGTGAAGTGAGCTAATTAATCCTCCAATTTTAACGTAAATTAACGAGCATAGTCCTAAATCTAACGTAATTAACGAGCCTAGTCCTAAATCTTAACGTAATTAACGAGCGTAGTCCTAAATCATAACATAATTAACTAGCTACCAATTATCTCGCTTCGCTCGCTAATTGGTCTGATGATTAATGATCCTGTATCAATTTGTGAGCAAGCTAATTAGTCCCAATATCCACAACGTAAATTAACGAGGGAAGAAAGTAAATTAAGCTCCTTGTAACGTAAATTAACTAGCAATTATTTAGCTCACTTCGCAGTTGATTGACTAATAATTGATAGAGCTAGTAAATTGTCTGCTTCTGAATACATAGATTAACGAGCGAACAATTTGTGAACCATGCGATTGAAGGCTTCACGACTGTCTTATTCAAGACTGATTCTTAGAAAGAAATCAATTGTTGCATCAGTGCTACTAATATCCTATTGATGATTATATTAACATTCAATTAACTAGTGAGGCGAGATTGCTGTCCTATTGAAAACTATATATCCCACCAAGCGAAGCGACCTGATTGTTCTGCTGATCCCCTATTGATGGCTATCAATAAGAGCTGTCAATTATCAAGTAATTAGTAAGCAGCATAATTGACTAATGTCTTCTTCTGAATACAATATCAATAGCGAGCTTTCTCGCTAATTAGGCCCCCATTTCATAAATTAACAAGCATAGTCCTAAATCGTAACGTAAATTAGCTCACTTCGCTCGCTAATTAACTCCCTTCAATGTACTATAAATCATCTCGCTTCGCTCGATGATTGCTGATGTATAAGCCTAGTGAGCTAACTTCTACTTCAAATGCACAATTCTGCATCCAATTGCCCCATTTTCAGAGTTTTCAAAGCAAAGAATATCTGACTACCATCCACCAATGCTAAAATTGCTAATGTTGCATCATTTCTGAGTAACAATTTGGTAAATCGCAGTTCCTTCGCTCACTGTGAAGTTGAATGTTTGTACGCCTTAAGATAAGCCTGTGCTAATCTTCAATTTCCGATTATGGACAGCTTGCGACTCTTCATCAATTTGCTACCCTGTCCGCTTGTCCTCATTCATCTTTTGGCAGTAAACTGTCGTAACTTCCTTCTGAATTATCCAAGCCTACTCAGTCGCGTCCTTTGTATACGACTCTCAAGTGATCCTCGCTGTGTTTCTACAACCTCAACCACTAGCGGGGGAGCGAGCAGAGCTTGAGTACAAGACTCTACTCTAGAATTACCTACAACACTTCTGCACTGAGTTTCCCGTGCAAGTTGAAGACTACGTTCAATTACGACTGAACATGCTCCAAAAAATGTATAGTCTTATGGTAGCACCTAACTGACCTCAAAAGTTCTTTCGAGCTGGTCTATTTCTTAACATTCTGACCAATTTGAACTCTTCTTGAAGTTACTCATGTGTATAAATCTTTTGCAGCCAAAATTGGATGCGCTTGAAATTTCGATTCACAAAAAACGATCAGGTACACTGAGCGAAGCGAAGTACTCAGTGAATTTAGTCACGTAAAGTGAGTGTACTGAGTATCATTCGCGTATGCTGAGCGAAGCGAAGTATACGCTTAGTGTATATTATTCGCGTACTTCGCTTGCTCAGCATACGCTCAGTGTATATTATTCGCGTACTTCGCTTGCTCAGCATACGCTTAGTGTTATTTGCGTACTGGACAAAGGAGGTACGCTCAGTAGTATTCGTTCGCTTCTCTCACCTCACGTTAGTACTTATATTCACATACATTGAGCAAGTGTAACTCAGTGTACCATCAGTACTTATATTCGACTAGCTCAGCACACAGTACTCAGTATACTTATTAATTGCATACTTCTTGCGTGTACTGTAGGTTCAATACTTATTATTGGTGTACGGTGTACTCATACTTATTGAGTGTACTATTCACGTACACAGTGTACCGTGCAGGCAGATACTATTTCGCGTACTTCTCTCAGTATACGCTCAGTAGTTATATTCGCGTACTTCTCTCAGTATACGCTTAGTACTAATATTCGCGTACTTCGCTTCGCTCAGTACGCTCAGTCGCTCAGTCGCTCAGTACGCTTAGTACTAATATTCGCGTACTTCGCTTCGCTCAGTACGCTCAGTCGCTCAGTCGCTCAGTACGCTTAGTACTAATATTCGCGTACTTCGC
>JACFYR010000081.1:0-12313 GCA_015708815.1 Kodamaea anthophila
GCATTCGCATCACTCCGTTGATGCTCAAGAATACTCACTTTATGACATTCGCATCACTTCGTTGATGCTCAATCATTCCCAAATATTTTGCTGATCACATCACTTCGTTGATGCTCAAGAATACTCTGCTTTATGACATTCGCATCACTTCGTTGATGCTCAAGAATACTCTGCTTTGTGATATTCGCGTCACTTCGTTGATGCTCAAGAATCTCTTCTTTATTCTGGAAAGGCCTCTACGTAGCAAGTATCCAAAACATTTCGCGAAATATTAAATTTTTGCAACTTTCTACCTCAGTTTCCGAAGACAAAAGTATGAATGCTTCGCCCCATATTTCCGAATGCTAGCCAAAATCCCAAATGGGGTAATTCACGAAACGTCTTCTTATCGAGGAGTATCAAAACTTTCAATTCCATACGGAATGTCTTCTCAATGAGACGAGGTTGAGTACTTCTCCGTTCGATGCTCAAGAAGACTGAATATTTTGCTGATTGCATCACTTCGTTGATAATGAAAAATCCTTTATGACATTCGCATCTCCTTTGCTCAAGAATACTTCACGACATTCGCATCACTCCTTGATGCTCAAGAATACTCTGCTTTAGGGCATTCGCATCACTCCGTTGATGCTCAAGAATACTCACTTTATGACATTCGCATCACTTCGTTGATGCTCAATCATTCCCAAATATTTTGCTGATCGCATCACTTCGTTGATGCTCAAGAATACTCTGCTTTATGACAATCGCATCACTTCGTTGATGCTCAAAAATACTCTGCTTTAGGGCATTCGCATCTCACTTCGTTCGATGCTCAAGTAACTTTATGACACTCGCATCTCACTCCGTTCGATGCTCGATCTATTTTTTCTTCTTCTTACTAGCCGCCCGATCATCCACCAACGGCCCCCAGTACACAAAAAACCCCTCCTTTGTCAGAATAATCTCCTCCTCCATCTGCAACTCGATATCATCGATAAACGGATCCTCGAAATCATACTTCCCCACCTTCCTATTCATACGGGCCTCGTGCTGCTTGACGAGCTGTTCTTCCGATAACCCTTTGCGGTTCGGTCGCTCCTCCTCCACCACTATATCGTCGTCATCGTCGTCATCATCATCGTCTATCATATCGTCCATCACGTCTATGGCGTTTTTGGACTTGGGATGGACCGCAGCCCACCCGTACTTTTCCTCCGATAGCCGGAGAACATTCACCACCACCTCTGATTTGCCGGGCTGGGGGTCTTTGGGATCAACAAGTGGAATGTCCAAGGCAATAATAGGCAAGGGTATGTCTTTATCAGGTTTATCTGCACCTTTTTGGTTTGCGGCATCTGTATTTGAATTCGTACCTTTTGTATTGGTTGAATTTGTCGCACCTTTTGTATCTGTTGTCGTACCTTTTGTATTTGTCGCACCTTTTTCATCTTCTGCTGGCTTTGTATCTATTTGATTATTCAACAAATCCACCACTGTAGGCTTTGGAAGCAGCACCTTTGGAACCCGTATGCTTTTGTCTGTGGTCTGGCCTGCGGCCACACTGGAAACCACCGGGCGCTTCTTCTTCTCCTCTTTGCGCTTCTTCTTTTTGGGCTCGGGATCCGCGTTGATGATCAGGTGGATGCTTGTTTTGCTCAACGCTGGTGCTGGGACCGGCACAGGCACGGGGGGCGTCAAGTTGAGGCTGGTTTGGTACCGCTTGATGTGGTCGCTGACCGAGAGAACCGTGGTTTCGACCACCTCCTCGGGCTCCGGCTCGGCTAGTATGGGCGCCCTGAAGCGCGATACAATGTGTTCTAGTCTCGACGGCGTCTCCTCCGGCTTGGGTGCCTGCCACGAGTCGTCCGCGCCGAGAAGCGACAGTATGGAGACGTTGTTCATAAATAAAGATAAAAGAAAATGAATAAGAAAATGATAAAGTATCAAAATGATATCATACTAAAATGATACCAAAATGAATACCAACCATCAATCCTATAAGTAGATCAATACCAAAACAATCATCAATCCTACAAGTAGATCAATATCAAAATCACCATTAATCAATACCATAAAATCAATACCATTAATCAATCCTAGAAGTATATCAACACCAGAATCAACATCATAAAATCAACACCAAAATCAATACCAAAATCAATATTATTAATACCATTAATCAATACCAAAAAACACGATAAAATCACCAGAAGGATCATGGATAAACCACATCGATCTTTGAGTCCTTTTATGGAAACGAAACTTATTGGGCCATTTGTATGATACTGTTGGCGTATAAACTGTTTGTGAATCAAATCAGCAGCACCAAGTCTCAATGTATCAAGATAGTATAGCTCAAAATGAGCAGAAGAATGTATAACTAAAAATGAGCAGAAGAATGTATAGCTCAAAATGAGCAGAAGAATGTATAACTTAAAAGTGCAGAAGTATTGTATTCACAGACTGCTTCGCAATCTGCTCAATAAATGGCCTTAGATAAAAGTAAGAATGTATGGCCAGATATCTTAATAAATTCACGCCTTGCCATCTGCTAGCCATCTTATTTATAGCGTTTCAACTGTCATGTTTATCCGGTTAGCCCAAGTATCTTGCTTTTCTCTTGTATTCAGTTTCGCTAGAGAGACTGAAGGAATGGCTGGAACAAGTGCGTATTGGAGAGTGAGCATTCTGGACTGAATGAGCTGCTTTATTCTTGTGCAATTATTACATGCAGGACAACTTTTCAAATGTCAATTTGTGTAAAAATTCTTAAAAAGTTGAAAAACCTTTAAATTGGTATGATTTTTTTATACCAATTTTTCAAGGGACTGATGTCTGGAGGTTTGGATGTCACCCAATTCGGAACGCCTCAGCGTTCCGACTACAAATACCTGTATAATCCCTCGAAATAAATAAGTCGGTTATAAACAAATCCCCCCTATAGTATGGTATTCCATATTGATGGAAATTATAATGTATTAAACAACATGAAACCTTTCAAATTTTCTGAGACTTGTAATTTCGCTCATACTGACTTTCTGTTTACTTGAATCAAGAATGGAGCTGGGGCCGTGAATGTCCAATTCATAGCTGCATTTTCTTGGACCACTAATAATTCACTGGTTGTACCTTGAGTAATCATGGATTCAAATTAAACAGCGAATAGAAATTGTCATCAGACGGAAGTTTATCATCGCAGCGAGTGATGAAAATCCTGAAAGTCAAGTATTCTTTTGCAACATTCTTTTTGCGACATTCTTTTTGCGACATTCTTTTTGCGACATTCTATTTGCGACATTCTTGGCAACCAAATTGAACTCTTCAATTCTTCGATTGGGCAGTCCAGGCTACTTCTGTAATTTTGTTCCCAAATCCAATTTCCCTTAATGACTTTCATCTAGATCAAAAAAATTGGAGACTCAATACAAATGTAATTGACTAGGCACGATTAGTGTTCATCTTTCTCATCAACTCGGTTTTTCCTACCACATGCTAGTATGTGCTAGAAAAGCAATCCCAAATTGAGAATTAGGAGCCCGTTATGACAACGATATAATAGAACTCAATATACTACTCACTTGGACCTCACTCAGTTTGGACCTCAAAACACCTCGCCCACACCTCGCTCAGTTCGGTTCAAAGGTTATCCTCTTGTTTATTGAGAGTGATAGCGCCATTCAAGACCTTTGAGCTGGAGACAATTTAGAAATTTTCCATACTGCACAATCCATTTTATTCAAATTCGCACTTGGACCAAACCGATCATTTTCTGGTCCTTTCAGATACCCAGGTGCTCAAACTATTTACTATTCATATCATTAAATCTTGGCTACTCAACGCTCAAAACCTCACAATCAATTCCCAAATATAACTTTCCACATTATTCATGACTCAAATAACGGACTATTCAACTTGACTTTTCAGACGCCTGTATAACTAATCTAGAATGAGTCAAGCGAAACATCAAGCTATACAATCTCAAAATTTGAGAATTTAATGACGATCAATAGGATTGATTAAAGGTGGTGCTACCATACACACCTTTTACCCCAAAAAGACGACTGAACATGTTGGCTATTCCAATTCTTTTGAAATCGTGGAGTCCTTAGATTTTATACAGTGCTCCCAATAGGTCTCACATACCCGATCTAATCTCATTAAAAATTCTGAACTTGGCTGTTTCACATTTGTAAGACTTCTGCGCATTCCGAATACTGCCAGGATAATTCCACATATGAAAATTAGCCATGGTTCGGATACTGAGGAAATGTGCGTGATCCCTGTTGTATCTCCAGTGTTTCGAATATGTCTTTGAGTTCCAAATTAGGAAATATCAATCGACACAGCAAAGGACCTAATTCTGGACCCTCAGAAATCCTATTAAGAATAAATTTGGCTACACAGTGCTACTACCATCGGTGAACTTAAGTAATCCATATCCTGAACAACTACTACTTATTATCACGTGACTCTTCTCTAAATACCCAGAAGATCCATATTGCAACTTAAACATTTCGAAACTGTTGTACTACGAAAGATCTCCCCGTCACTAAATATTTGCATTCGCATAAGATTTGTCTCCTATTTGTTTCATGTATGCACAGACAATATAATATAAAGACCACAATCAACCAACTCAATGAACTATGCTACACTCGAATAAAAATCTTATCAATTAAACGAAAGGGTATCAAATTAAACAAAGAAAAGCGCAATCATCGGTAGTAAAAGAACCGGACGCGCACGAGAAGCCGAATTTTCAGCCACAGGAATAGACCCTGTGGCTCTTGCCGATGGTGTCGAGCTCGACGTCGAAAGGGTTGTTCCACCAGTGTTCGTGGCCAGGAAAGTACCAGAGCTAGCATTCGATCCACCATTCAAACCACTGTTATATCCAGAGTCGCCATTTGAGGATCCGCTGCCAGATGAATTGGTGGCACCATTATTAGAGTCAGTACCTGAACCAGAAGTCACCGCATTCAGAGCTGACGAAGCAGTAGCTGCAGGTGACGCAGAAGGATCAATCGCAGCATCAGAGCCATTGGTGTTGGTGGCAACAGTAGTTGGGTCAACAGTGTTAGTTCCAGCAGTGTTAGTTGGATCAAAGGTGTTGGAGTCATCAATATTACCAGCAGTGCCAGTTGGATCAACATTATTACCAGCAGTATTACCAGCAGTGTTGGTTGGATCAACGGTGTTGGAGCCATCAGTAGTACCAGCAGTGCCAGTTGGATTAACAGTATTACCAGCAGTGTTGGTTGGATCAACAGTGTTGTTACCATCATTGTTAGTTGGATCAGCGTTAGTTCCAGCAGTGTTAGAACCGGAAGCAGTAGTGGTCGCACCGTCAGTATTACCGTTAGTGTTAGTTGGATCAACAGTGTTAGTGGCAGCAGTGTTAGTGGCAGCAGTGTTAGTGGCAGCAGAACCAGTACCATCAGCGTTTGTTGGGTCAACAGTGTTAGTGGCAGCAGAACCAGTACCATCAGCGTTAGTCGGGTCAACAGTGTTAGTTGGGTCAACAGTGTTAGTTGGGTCAACAGTGTTAGTGGGGTCAACAGTGTTAGTGCCAGCAGAGCCAGTACCATCAGCGTTAGTTGGGTCAACAGTGTTAGTTGCACCATTAGTGTTTGAACCATTACTGTTTGTTGGGTCAACAGTGGTAGCTGGATCATCAGTGTTAGCACCCGCACTGCTGGAACCGGAAGCAACAGTATTAGTGGAATCGACAGTGCTAGAACCGGCAATGTTGGTTGGATCAACAGTGTTAGTACCAGCAGTGTTAGTTGGATCGGCAGTGTTGGGATTAGCGCTGTTAGAGCCAGAAATAACGGTGTTTGCAGCATTGATAGTGCTAGAACCAGCAGTGTTAGTTGGATCAGCAGCACTAGAACCGGAAGCAGCAGTAGTTGGACCGGAAGCAGCAGTGTTCGAACCATCAGTTTTACCAGCAGTATTAGAACCATCAGTACCAGCGGTATTAGAACCAGAAACAGCAGTGCTAGAGCCAGAAACAGTATTAGTTGGACCAGCAGTATTAGAACCACCAGCAGCAGTAGTCGGACCAGAAGCAGCAGTATTTGAAGCAGCAGTATTACCAGCAGTATTAGAACCAGAAGCAACAGTGTTAGAACCAGAAACAGCAGTGCTAGAGCCAGAAACAGTATTAGTTGGACCAGCAGTATTAGAACCACCAGCAGCAGTAGTCGGACCAGAAGCAGCAGTATTTGAAGCAGCAGTATTACCAGCAGTATTAGAACCAGAAGCAACAGTGTTAGAACCAGAAACAGTAGTGCTAGAGCCAGAAACAGCATCAGTTGGACCAGCAGTGTTAGAACCACCAGCAACAGTAGTCGGACCAGAAGCAGCAGTATTAGAACCATCAGAGTTAGAACCAGCAGTATTAGTTGGATTAACAGTGTTAGAACCATCAGTGTTAGTGGGGTCAACAGTGTTAGAACCAGAAGCAGCAGTATTTGAACCATCAGTATTACCAGCAGTGTTAGAAACAGAAGCAACAGTATTCGAACCACCATTATTAGAACCATCATTATTAGAACCAGCAGTACTAGTTGGGTCAGCAGTATTAGAACCATCAGTGTTAGTTGGGTCAACAGTGTTAGAACCAGAAACAGCAGTGCTAGAACCAGAAGCAGCAGTATTAGAACCATCAGCGTTAGAACCAGCAGTATTAGTTGGAACAACAGTGCTAGAACCATCAGTGTTGGTTGGATCAACAGCACTAGAACCAGAAACAGCAGTAGTCGGACCAGAAGCAGCAGTATTAGAGCCAGCAGTGTTAGAACCAGCAGTGTTAGAACCATCAATACTAGAACCAGCAGTGTTAGAACCAGCAGTGTTAGAACCATCAATACTAGAACCAACAGTGTTAGGGTCAACAGTGTTAGAACCAGAAGCAGCAGTATTCGAACCAACAGTAGTAGTGCCAGCAGTGTTAGAAACAGCAGTATTAGGGACCGTGTTAGTTGGGTCAACACTGCTAGAACCAACGATGTTAGTTGAAGCAGCACCAGCAGTAGTCGAACCATCAGCGTTAGAATCAGCCGTGCTAGTTGGATCAGCTGGGCCAGACTCAGAGGCAACTGTGTTAATCGAGCTAGCAGTGCTAGAAGCAACTGTAGTAGGATCAACAGATTCAACAGTGCTAATTGGGTCAGCAGAACCAGCAGGGTCAGATACGGAAGCAACAGTGGTAACCGAATCAACAGTACTACTTGCACTAATAGTGCCAGTAGGATCAGCAGCGTTAGAACCAGCATCAGAACCACTTGTTACAGTTGTCGAGGAAGACACACCAGCATCGGTTCCGCTAAAAGAATCAGTGACACCTGTCTTTGCCGCAGAACCACTTACACTCGACGTAGGCTCACTAAAAACTGTGCTGGACGCAAAACTAGTGTCAGGGTCAATAGAACCAGACACTTCAACACTACCAGAAACAGTGGTTGATGCAACACCAGAGTTACCAGCGTTGCTCAGGCCAGCAGTGATAGTTGCACCGGACTCATAACTGCTCGAGGCCACATCAACAATGCTTGGCCCAGAAATTTGGGGCACAGACGGAGTAGCAGCTTGTGATGAAGGTGCCAAACTGGACGGAATCACACTCGAGCCAGCAGACACAGAGGGCATCGTCCAGTTGCTTGGAACAGATGATGACGGCGAAGAACTTGGTACCAATACACTGATGGAAGTGTATGCGTTACCAGCAGAATCAGTGGTCTCAATTACAACACCCGTTTCAGTGACATCGGCACCAGCACTATCGGTGGTCGTGAAGGTCGTCGTATACTGTGTCATTGCTGGAAGCAACGATGTAGAAGTAAACCCATTACCCGCAGAGTCTGTTGATTCAACAACAACACCAGTCTTAGTGACAGTACTTCCAGCACTGTCAGTAGTAGTAAAGGTCGTTGTGTACTGCGTCAATGGCGCTAAAACACTAGTCGATGTAAATGGGACACCATCAGTGTTAGTGGATACAATGACAACACCAGTTTCAGTCACATCGGCACCTGAGCTATCAGTAGTCGTGAATGTGGTAGTATAGTCAGTCATTACCGGAAGCAAAGACGTAGAAGAGTATACATGACCAGCAGAGTCAGTGGATTCAACAACAACACCAGAGTTGGTGACAGTACTTCCAGCACTGTCAGTGGTAGTAAACGTGGTAGTATACTCAGTGAGTGTTGGGAACACACTAGTAGATGTGTACGGATTGCCATTTGAATCAGTCGACTCAATCACAACACCAGTCTCAGTAATAGCACTTCCAGCGCTATTGGTAGTAGTAAGAGTAGTGGTGTACTCGGTAACAGTTGGGAAAGCACTCGTCGATGTGTATGGGTTACCATTAGAATCAGTTGATTCAACAACGACACCACTCTTAGTCACAGTACTTCCAGAAGTGTCAGTAGTAGTAAACGTCGTGGTATATCCTGTGATAACGGGGAATACACTAGTCGAGGTATAAGGATTACCATTGGAGTTAGTTGACTCAACCACCACTCCAGTCTCAGTAATAGTGTTACCAGCAGAATCAGTAGTAGTGAACGTGGTAGTGTATCCAGTGAAAGTTGGTAAAACACTAGTAGAAGTATAAGGAACACCGGAAGAATCAGTTGACTCAATCACAACACCAGTTTTGGTGACAGTACTTCCAGCACTGTCAGTAGTAGTGAAAGTAGTAGTATACTGGGTGTCGGTAGGGAACACACTAGTCGTAGTGTATGGGTTTCCAGAGGCATCTGTGGTCTCAATCACAACTCCTGTCTTCGTCAACGAGTTACCAGCACTGTCAGTGGTAGTGAAAGTCGTGGTGAATTCAGTATTGGTGGGGAAAACACTAGTCGAAGTGTAGGGTCTACCAGAGGCATCTGTGGTCTCAATCACAACTCCTGTCTTCGTCAACGAGTTACCAGCACTGTCAGTGGTAGTGAAAGTCGTGGTGAATTCAGTATTGGTAGGGAACACACTAGTCGTAGTGTATGCACTTCCAGAAGCATCCGTGGTCTCAATCACAACACCAGTTTCAGTCAACGAGTTACCAGCACTGTCCGTGGTAGTAAACGTAGTAGTGTACTCTGTAAGAGTTGGGAATACACTAGTGGAAGTATACGCATTGCCAGCTGAGTCAGTTGATTCCACTACAACGCCAGTTTCGGTAACAGTACTTCCAGCACTGTCAGTGGTAGTAAACGTGGTGGTGTAGTGTGTAAGAGTTGGCAAGACACTAGTTGATGTATAAGGAACACCAGCAGAATTGGTAGATTCAATAACAATACCAGTACCTGTGATAGTATTACCAGAAGTATCAGTAGTTGTAAAGATGCTCGTGTACTGAGTCATTGCGGGAAGCAACGAGGTAGAAGTGTAAGCAACACCATCAGAATCAGTTGATTCAACAACAACACCAGTCTTCGTAACAGCACTTCCAGCACTGTCAGTAGTAGTGATGGTGGTGGTGTAGTCTGTAATTGTAGGGAACAAACTAGTCGAAGTGTAAGGATGACCATTAGAATCAGTTGACTCCACAACAACACCAGTGTTGGTGACAGTACTTCCAGCACCGTCAGTAGTAGTAAAAGTGGTGGTGTATCCAGTAATAGTTGGGAAAGCACTAGTTGAAGTATAAAGAGAGCCACCAGAATTTGTCGTCACAACAACCAAACCAGTCTCAGTGATACTACTTCCAGTACTATCAGTAGTAGTGAAGGTGGTAGTGTACTGTGTTGGAGTTGGAAGTACACTGGTTGAGGTGTAAGGAATACCAGCAGAATTAGTTGACTCAATTACAACAGCAGTTTCAGTCAAAGAGTTACCCGCACTATCTGTACTCGTCAAAGTAGTAGTGTACTGGGTGAAAGTCGGGAAAACACTCGTTGAAGTGTACGCGTTGCCAACAGAGTCAGTTGATTCAACCACAACACCAGTCTCAGTAATAGAGTTACCTGCACTGTCAGTAGTAGTAAAGGTTGTTGTATACTCTGTAAGAGTCGGGAATACACTTGTCGAAGTGTAAGGAATACCAGCAGAATTAGTAGATTCAACCACAACACCAGTTTCGGTAAATGTACTTCCAGCACTATTGGTCGTTGTAAACGTAGTGGTATACTCTGTGAGCGTAGGAAATACGCTAGTACTAGTGTACGGGTTACCATTGGAATCAGTAGACTCAATCACAACACCACTTTCAGTGACAGGGCTTCCAGCACTGTCCGTAGTAGTAAACGTTGTAGTGTACTCTGTGAGTGTAGGGAACACACTAGTACTAGTGTATGGAACACCATTTGAATCAGTTGACTCAATCACAACACCAGTCTCAGTCAACGTGTTACCAGCACTATCAGTAGTAGTGAAAGTCGTAGTGTACTCAGTGATAGTTGGGAAAACACTAGTACTAGTGTATGGTTTACCATTAGAATCCGTTGATTGAACAACGACACCAGTACCAGTAACAGCACTTCCAGCGCTGTTAGTAGTCGTGAATGTAGTGGTGTACAGAGTCAATGTAGGGAAAACACTAGTCGAACTATAAGGACTACCATTGGAATTGGTTGTTTCAACGACAACACCAGTTTCAGTAATAGGATTACCAGCACTGTCAGTAGTTGTGAAAGTAGTTGTGAACTCTGTGAAGGTTGGCAATACACTAGTACTAGTGAAGGGAATACCATTCGAGTCAGTAGATTCAACTACAACAGCAGTCTCAGTCAACGAATTACCGGCACTGTCAGTGGTCGTGAAGGTGGTAGTGTACTCCGAAATAATAGGGAAAGCACTAGTACTAGTATATGGGATACCATTGGAATCAGTAGACTCAATCACAACACCACTTTCGGTGACAGTACTTCCAGCACTGTCAGTTGTCGTAAACGTGGTGGTGTACTCAGTCAAAGTTGGGAACACACTAGTACTAGTGTACGGTTTACCATTGGAATCAGTTGACTCAATCACAACCCCGGTCCCCGTAAGTACGCTTCCAGCAGTATTAGTTGTAGTGAAAGTGGTAGTGTACTCGGTGAGGGTTGGGAAAATACTCGTGGAAGTGTATGGAGAACCAGCACTATTTGTAGATGCGACAACCACACCAGTCTCAGTAAGTGTATTACCAGCGCTATCAGTAGTAGTGAAAGTAGTCGTATACTGAGTAACTACTGGAAGCAACGATGTAGAAGTGTACACATTACCAGCAGAGTCAGTTGATTGAACCACAACACCAGTCTCAGCAATAGTATTTCCAGCATTATCAGTAGTGGTGACTATCGTTGTGTACTCAGTCAAAGTTGGCAATACGCTAGTTGAGGTGTATGCATTACCAGAGGAGTCGGTTGATTCGATAACAATAGCAGTCTCAGTTAATGGATTACCTGCACTATCAGTAGTCGTGAATGTAGTAGTGTATCCTGTAATAGTTGGCAAAATGCTAGTAGATGTGTAGAGGTCACCGGCAGAATTAGTCGACACAACAACAACACCAGTTTCGGTAATTGAGTTACCTGAACTATCGGTGGTAGTAAACATTGTAGTGTACTCGGTAGGCGTAGGGAATACACTAGTACTAGTATATGGGTTTCCATTAGAATCACTTGACTCAATCACAACTCCTGTTTCTGTTAACGGATTACCATTGCTATCGGTAGTAGTGAAAGTTGTGGTGAACTCCGTTACAGTTGGGAATATACTGGTACTAGTGTACGGTTTTCCATTTGAATCGGTAGACTCAAGAACAACGCCAGTTTCAGTCAATGGATTGCCAGCACTATCAGTGGTAATAATTGTGGTAGTGTACTCTGACAAAGTTGGGAAAACACTAGTACTGGTGTACGCGATACCATTCGAATCAGTCGACTCGACCACAACACCAGTCTCAGTGAGAGCATTACCATAACTATCAGTGGTAGTGAATGTGGTAGTGTACTCGGTAAGGGTTGGGAAAACACTAGTGGAAGTATATGGAATACCATTGGAATCAGTCGACTCTACCACAACACCAGTCTCAGTCAACGAATTACCAGCACTGTCCGTGGTAGTAAACGTAGTAGTGTACTCTGTCAAAGTAGGGAAAACACTAGTGGAAGTATATGGAATACCATTCGAATCCGTCGACTCAACCACAACACCGGCCTCGGTAAGTGGGTTACCAGCGCTATCAGTAGTGGTGAAAGTGGTAGTGTACTCTGAAATGATAGGGAAGGTACTCGTACTAGTATATGGGTTACCATTGGAATCAGTAGACTCAATCACAACACCACTTTCGGTGACAGTACTTCCAGCACTGTCAGTTGTCGTAAACGTGGTGGTGTATTCT